>WSYH01014794.1:0-15028 GCA_036426205.1 Ascaphus truei
AGGGGGGAGAAGGGAGAGGGGGGAGAGGGAGGGAGAGGGGAGAGAGGAGATAAGATACATGGGGGTGGTGTGTGTTCTCTAGCAGGGTTTCTAAGAATGTTACTGTGTTGCTTATGTGCCAATCGATCTTGTCTAATAAAAACTACAACTCCCATGATCCCCTACCTGTGAGCATGTGCAGTAGAGCATAGGGCTGTGACCCGGATGTAGTAGGCAGTGAAGTGCACACAGACAGTCCCGTGAGAAGAGGATCTGTGAGTGATGTAGCAATGCGAACTCACTTACTGTGCTGCCCTGTCTGCAACAACCCGCCCACCCGGAGATTTCAGGGACAAACCCGGAGCCCGGAGAAGGGGATGCCAAACCCGGAGTCTCCGGGTGAAACCCGGAGAGGTGGCAACCCCGTTATATGAAATATCTTTTTAGTGTCTTCTCTTGTTAAATTGTTGTGCCAGAAAGGTTTCATGTTTGATAACCATTTTTCTCTTCTTGTTTTTCTCATTGACATAGGAGCCTGTATCAGGAATGGTGAGTAATAAGCTCCTTCTGCTGTTGTATAGGATACTGATTCACGGACTGATTCACGTTTCCATGCTTTAAACTAAACAAAAACAACAACATTTTATCCATACTTTTTTATTATTATTATTATTTATTTGACAATTGTAGGCGTGGGGTACAAAACAAAAAGAGAGGGTGAGGGTAATGGATGGGGAGGGGATACAGAGCAAATAAATCAGAGGAGGATGGGGCAGGGAGGGAGCATCGGTTTAGGTATAGCATAAATACAATCATCACATACTGTATACTGTATATAAGTATTTCTCTCAGACTTTACATAAGAATACCCTCCATATTCGGCATTAATGATGGAGCAGAGAGTCTCTTTGGCAACTCTGCCCCTGCCCCTCTAGGGCTACAATAGTATTTAAGACATATCGAAGGTGGAGTGTGTCCACGTTTTGACCCAAGGGTCCACGGTTGCTGCAAATCTTTCAGATGTGGTATTAAGCCGGGCAGTGAGTGTCTCCAGACACGCCTGGTTTTCAGGTATCCAGTACAGCAGAATGTTTGCAGATTTATGTTCGTTATAGGCACACAGTGTATCGGAGAGGGGAAAGGGTCTCTCAGTATTAACTCTGCTTACATTCCACAGGGGCTGTACAAACTACATTAACCTGGGTTCCTTCCTCATCAAACCGGTACAGAGGATAATGCGTTACCCGCTGCTCCTCATGGAACTTCTTAGCGCAACCCCAGATTCACATCCGGACAAATCTCCTCTCACAAAAGCTGTGCTGACCATTAAGGACATCAACTTCAATATCAACGAGTACAAACGTCGGAAGGACCTGGGTGAGTCTTGGCCAACTGTAAACCAAGAAGTCACAATGCACATCCAATATGACAAACTATTTGATTCCTTTCTATGTGTATTTTCTTCTCAGGAGTGTGGGTCATTTAGTTAAAAAAAAATTGGCCAAAGCGTGTTAAACTGCAACACATCAAGGTTCCTACATGACCAATTTTATACTTAGGTTGAGTCTTGGCAAACTGCAATCAGTAATGTTTATTAAAGCTGCAGTCCAAGCAATATTCTAAATGTTTTTTTTTGTTTTTTTTAAAAGACGCTGAATGACATTTTTAATGTATTATAATGGAACCAGCCCTTTTTGCTTCTATAGCAACCATTTACAAGGTCACTGCCTCTTCTGAAACAGGCTCTGGCACACCCCTTTGGGCCTTGCCCTCTCTAGCAGTGCACCAATTGTATCTAGTAACTGCCTGGTCACATGATCTTCCCCACAGAACTTTGTCATATTAATATGCAAATGCATTCCACTGACTGCAGAATACTCACCTGCAGCCATTTAGTGAACCCCGAGCCGAACCTTTGCCAATCGATTGCAGGAGAATGGATCGATTGGCAACTTCGCTAATTACTGATCATTGTGTGGATTGGTAACATTGTTATAAATATATTAATTCACTAAGAATTATCACAGCACATGGCCTTATGTTTTTTTTTATCAGCCTCTGCACGACCTACAATTAAAACTGTATTTGAAGTGTTTTTGGGTAGGCATTTTTCTTTTTTTTAATCAATAATCTAATTTACATTTATATTTATTTTTTTACTCTTCCCCCTCCCCCAGTTTTAAAATACCGCAAAGGGGATGAAAACAGTTTGATAGACAAAATATCCAAACTCAATATTCACTCCATCATCAAGAAATCAAACCGTGTGAGCAGCCACCTGAAACACCTTACTGGGTTTGCCCCTCAGGTAAGGACAAGAATGAGCCTGTTTTTAAAGCAGTGGCAAGCAGGTAATAAATCACCCAGGTGTGTTTTTAAGGGAGTTCTCACCGGAGGGAACAAGAGATCTGCTATTAAGTTATGCTTACTTCTATTACAGATAAATGTAATTGAGTTCTGGATGCAATATAAAGTTCCCTCTATAAATATTGCTTCCTACTTCATGCATATTTAGATCATTCAGGCAGTTACACTCTGCAGTCCTGCTCCTATTGTGTTTCTGAGTCAGAATGTCACCAGTACAAGTAGGGGCAGGAGTGAAGTATGCAAAAAGCATCAGAGCATGTAACGGGGCTATATAATAATGTTAACCGATTTCAAATAATAAAGAGAACGATTTGACTAACTTAGGGTTTTTTTTGGGGGGGGGGAGGAAATTGGTCCAATTATTCCAGGCGCCCTCACACCGTTTTTCGTCATCCAAGTCAGGGGGAGCGCAATGTAGTAACCGGAAAATACATGAAATTGGGCAGCATATAATGCACCAAGTTCTTAAATAATAAAACATCTTGTGGTCTAGTGGTTGGAGCGGTACTCGCACATTCCCCCAATAATATAGGCAACTCCAAAACTGTGCTAAATATCTTTAAACAGGAGAAGGGAGGAAAAAACAGAGCACTACATCCAGTGCTAGTAAGCCAAAAAACAACAAGAGTGCGTTCCCACGATAAAAAATTAAGCTATTTTAATGGATCATAATGGCAAACAATACACCAACGCGTTTCGGACTAATACTACAACCGACATGTCTGTTCTCCAAGATCTGACTCAAGCTTCACGTGGAAGACATCGGACCCCCCCCTCACCCAGAAGGGTAGGAACACTTCCCCCTCCATGTAGAACATTGGGGATGCGGGTACCTGGACATTGAGGACTGCGGATCAGGAAGATCACAGGCGGGAATTGCTGCTTATAATTGGGAAGCGGGACGTCCAGACACGTGTTAGGGGTTCAGGAAAACTAGTCACTCACATCTGGTTTTTATTTCTAGATCCAAAACATTTACTGACACACACACAACACACCACTAACAAGGGATATTGTAGTATTAATACTCAGTATACAATAAAGTACATTGTCAAAAACAAATGTTCTGACTAGGAATTATTAAATGTATTTTATTTATAATATTTATTTTAAAGCGGGGTTGGTGGCAGGACTAGGGTTGGGGGCGGGACTAGGGGGGGGTTGGGGCGGGATAGGTGGCGAGTAGATTTTGGGTTGGGCTAGTAAGATTTTTGGGTGATTTGTGACAACCTGTATTATATATAGTATATATATATATAGATAATATATATATAGTGGTTACAAATCACCAAAAATCTACTCGCCACACAAAAAATTACTCGCCACCTAGTACCAAATGTTGTGCTGCTTGGGCAAATTTACTCGCACGGGGTTAAATCCACTCGCCCGGGGCGAGCAATATGTAATAGGTTTGTCGAACACTGTAATTATATATATATATATTTATATATATATATATACTATATATATATATAATAATATATATATTATAGATATATATATATCTATATATTTGAAGTGCCATAACCGCTCTTTATCATTCACCTTGATAAAGGCTGTATTAGTCCGAAAACGCGTTGTGTATTGTTTGCCATTATGATCATTAAAATAGCTTCATTTTTTATGTGGGAAACGCATTGTTGTTTTTTGGCTTACAGCACTGGATTGTAGTGTTCCATGTTCTTCCTCCTTCCTCCTCTTCATTGAATCTGCAGACGGGAGGCACACAATTACCCCTGGACCATTGGATGACGTGGACTCACCTTTACCTGAGGATACTTATCCCACTGTGAGTTTATTCCGTTGTTCCATACTTATAACTTGGATGTTGTTTGGACAATTGTTGTTTCACTGTACCCCCATAATTGGATGTTTCAATAGTACTGGTTACCGGCAGTCGTAGGTGGTGTAACATATTATCCTTACTACATTGCAACGTGGGATTTCAAACACAAACAGTCATCTATGCTTTGGGACAGTCATTTTCCAGCTTATTACTGTTTACTGGAGGGGAGAGGGGTAAATCATTTAATTTGACTTGCCACCAATCATCCTCATCAGCGTTGCTTTCGTTTTGGAGCAACATACAGCCATTGGTTTCTAGCCAAATATCTTTAGTAGGAGTCTGCCAGTAGAGGAAACCCTTCCAAGGGAAAGTAGAAGAACAAGGAGCTATGGGCGCAGACAGTAAAAAGTTCTCGATGTAATGTTAGATCTTTTCTTACAAATGGACACCCACAATGTGTACGTTGTTTATTTTTTTTAAAACATATAAAATCAGTGAAGGTCTCATGTGGGATAGGATGCAAAGATTTGCTCTAACCGCTCTCGAGAGAAACCGATTATCTCGCGGAGTATGGGTGGAGTTCTCTGTACTTCAGTGTGGGATCCCCAGAGTTTGCCCGCAGGAGGACTCGCTTGATGTTCTCTCCTGGTATGCAGCGGGTACACTCTTGCTACCATTGGAGGTGTCCATTTTTAATTGGAAAGAGTTATTAGTTACCATAAATAAACTGTTTTTTACCGTCTGGCTCATCGTTCCTTTCTCTACTTTCCCGCGAGGGTTCCTCTTCTGTCAGACGCCTACTGTTTGCCACGGTGTTTGCCACGCCTTAGTTTGCACGGTGTTGCCACACGTTTTAAAGTGTGAGCGCCAGTATTATTGCGCTGGGGAAATATGGTGATGTGGAGACCAGCATAACAAAAACTGCGAACCATTAAAAAGCCTGTTATAGTCAAAACGGGTCATTGATCATGTCATTCTTCTTTAAATTGCAAAGGTTCAAGTACCGTCGTCCAGTATTACTAGTATGCCGGTTACACATTGCGGTCCCCCTGGAACCTTGGGACAACAAAAAAAACTGTAATGGGACACGAATTGGATATTGGAAACAATTCTTATACAGGGTTCAGCAGCAATCCCGGTACCAATTGATCTATTTCTCTGATAAATAAGGTGTTGTGCCCTTTATATTACGTGCACGGTATATTTGCTCTGTCAATTTTTGTATTTGGGTTATCAAATCGCACTGCGTTGCAGTTTTTTTTTCGTGCACTTTCTCTATATTACACGCTACTAATGGCTGATTTTTGTTTTTGGGGGACATATTCTCTATTTTAACAATTTGTTGAAGAAGTGAGGAGAGGAAGCTCATTTGTGACATTCCTGGCAACCTTCCAACTTTTTGTCATAACTGTAAGCTTTCTTTAGCACACATTTGGTCAGAGAGATCACTTGGAAACCAAGTCTTCAATTGAACCGGGGGATGTTAAACATATCAAAGATGAAGCATTTACAGAAGGAAAGAAAACGAGGAAAAAAAAGAAAAACTTCGGATGCAAGGATGAGGGGCTGAATTTTAATCCTCAACAAATATGAATAAATATAATAATACGTGACCAAAAAAGAAATTGTATAAGTGTGCAACCATAAATAGTGCTATAATTAATACTCTAAATGTGACAGTGCACTGGAATTATATAGATTTTGATAAAGGGCTGTATTGTCCGAAACGCGTTGGTGTATTGTTTGCAATTATGATCCATTAAAATAGCTTCATTTTTTATAGTGGGAACGCACTCTTGTTGTTTTTTGTCAACAACACTGGATGTAGTGCTCCGTTTTTTCCTCCCTTCTCCTGACCATTTCCGCAGTAAATGCATAAAAAAGCAGACCTAGGTCGTTACCGAGGACCACCACAGTATCCAACCAAGGCAACACCCCCATCTCCTTCATTTCTCAACTGGCACCTCAATCCAAAAAGACCCGGACCACCTGGATGGACCGCGGTCCACCATCTGGTATGGTGACCTGCATCCCTGAACCAGGGAGCAGATTCTCTAGTCTCACCATATCAGGACGGACCAGAGTAACAGTGGCACCGGAATCAAGCAAGCTGGCTGCTTGGCAATCCCAGATGGTCACTTGGCGCAGATGCCTGCGTCGGACATCATTAGATTGCAACCTGAATGGTGCAATCGGATGTCCCCCCATCTCTGCTGCTGTTCCCTCAGCTGCAGGTGTAGATTCCTCCATCTGAATCTTTGGCTGGACTTGCTGAACAACTGCACTCTGCTCCTCTGTTTGTGCCCATCGCACGGTGAAGACTGGCCTCACAGCTGGGGAGCATTGCCCCTGATGGGGATTACCAGACTTTGGCTCATCTGGACTGTCAGGTTTGAGATGTCCCGTCTTATTACACTGGAAGCACCTCCGCTCATGCTTAAACTCTGTAGTCTTGGGGCACCCTCCTCAGCAGCAGGTTTAGGCTTCCATTGCGGCATGCTTTTGGTCACCTTAGCCAGATTGGTTACTTCCTGGGCAGACACTTTCTTGTGGGACAACACATGACTGGTAATAAAGTCATCAGTCATCAGTCATTCTGTGTGCAGCATGGCAAGTTGCTGGTTTTCTGTCGAAGACCCAGTCCCGTATATCAGGAGAACAAATTTTGAGTAATTGTTCCTTGCATATTAAGTCCAGTAATGTGTGATACTTAACGCATCACATCCCTCCACCCACTAGGTTGCATGTTGAACCATGCGGCCAGAGAACCTCACATAGAACTCCTGGCTGGTTTTGTCTCCTGTCCGGGAACATACCCCGGTATGACTCTGGGGTGAGAGTATACTGGGCAAGCAGCAAAGCCATGGCGTGCTTGTAGTCATCGCTATCTGCTATCTGCTGATAGAATGGCGTGGAAAGTGTCCAAAGCGACAAATGTACCACCCAGTCCCATTGTGGTATACCGAACCGGTGACACTGATACTCAAATGTTTTGAGGTATCTGTCGTGGGAGAGGGGGTTTGGCCCAGTATTAAAGGGTCACACCCCATTTGGCCCCCCTGCCCTCACCTGCGAGGTGAGGGGGTAACTGGAATGATGTCCAGTACTGTGTTTAGGCCCCTGCTTCAGCACCAAATGTATATCCCCATGTGAATGTTTATTTTCCCCATCTCAGTGTTTACACCAACACTTACACTGGGATCCAGTCCGGAGGGAAAGCGTTAATGTTAATTTTGTGTTTATGGCCCTTTGTCCCTTTTCCCGCCTTTGCAGGCTCCATTTTGCAGTCTCTCCATAGGTCGCCATTACAGCCCCATGTAACCCTATGGAGATTCTGGCGATTTGGGTCTGATATCGTAGAAGACCTGCAGGTGGCGCCCGAGAGGAGGAGCAATGGTTCCCCATTGAAAGTCAATGGAGCAATGTATTTCAATCGGGATTCCTCGACTCAGACCTCCAGGAATGGGTTGGCAGCCATCCAAACCACAGACCGCAAAAGCGGAAACTTTGTCTTGAAAAGAGCTTTGATCAATCCCCGGTCAAGTTCATGTTCAATTGGCGTGGGAAACTTAGGTTCTAGGGCACCCCAGAACAAAATTCTTTTTGCCCCTAGATCCTAGGAACCTCCTCACTCGACCCCAACCGGGTCCGGCAATCAATGACCCCGGTAAAGGGTCACGCTCGTTACGAGGGTCACACCATTGACTCTAATGGCAGAGGTAGGAGCCGTGAGGTGAAAACGGTTAAGTCAGAATGAGCAGAAACATGGAACCCATAACTCCGGTTCTGTTCAGCCTAGAGGGCTGAGATTTGGTCACCATGTAGTCATAGTTCCGGCATGACTGCACGGCAAATACCGACCCTCTCCAAGCAACAGAACAAAGTCAGGGTAATGGTTACATTTGGGTTTCTGTGGTAGAAGGAACACGGGCACAACGGATTTCTGCAAATCTGAACTCATTTATTGAGCCAACAGTGTTGGCTCAATAAATGAGTTCAGATTTGTAGAAATCCGTTGTGCCCTGTGTTCCTTCTACCACTGATCTAGGACTGGAAACAGGCTTTCGTTCAAGCACGAGAACACTGGTACTGTAGTTGTATCATTCTAACTATTTTTTAAGGTGTGCAGCATTTACTTCATATACCTAAATTTGGGTTTCTGCCATTGACTTGCATGGCAGAAAAAAAACACTTTTGTAAATGCGCTTTTAAAACTATTATTTGTGTAACTCCAGTCCGGTGGGTCGCAGCGAGCTGAAACTTGGCCACCATGGAGAGTCCCCTCCGGCATGAGGGTCTGGCAAGTTTCAACCCACTCGACCCAGCCGAACGGATTATTTTAATATGTTTATATATTAAGAAATGTATTGTATTTTGGGACTGGTATAAAAGTCCACGAAAGATACTGGCTCTGCTATATGTTAATGCTCAGGGGGGCATTGTCTACAACAGACCCCTGATCAAAGGCTTCACCACTCTGATTGTGTACACTAGGGCGGAGAAAAGCAGAGCTTGAGTGATCTGTAAGTGTTGTAATTCACAGTTATAAACCATTGTAAGCCCTATACCCAGGGTCTTCGTTACTACATCTACTTGTTATCTGATGCCTGAATGAATTGCCAATCCAGATCCTGATTGCTTCATTGTCCAACCCCTAAGTGTTATATTCTGTATGTTATTTGTGCAATCTTTTGTGTTCACCTTTTTTAAGGAATAAACTATATTTATTATATCTAAGTCATGTTCAATTCAACCCAGAGATTTTGTGTATATTATAACCCTTCACAAGTTACCGTGACAGTATCCAACGATCTTGTCGCCCCATCCACAAACTTGCCAAAGCTGTGATGGGATGGCTGTAGCCTTGGAGGTTTGGCAGGTGTCCTTGGGGCTGCAGGGGTCTGGAAGTCCATAGCAGCAGAAAAGAACTGAAATTGCTGCTAATTCCCACTCCCCATTCAGCGAGAAGCGAGGTAAGCCCTGTATCTGGGCGAGCCCTAGCCAACCGGGGTAACGCAATTCCGCTCCCGGCTTCTGGCACACCAACCGCCACCTCGATATCCCCATCCTCTTCCTCCTCCTCTGCCTCCACTTCTTCCAGGGCTGGTGGGACCTGGCTGGGCTAGTGGACACTGCAGCTGCAGTCGGGGTAACAATCAACAATCAACAATGGTTGTCACGGTTGTCACGGTTTTCTCAACCAATGCTTCATCCACTTTGAGCTGCTGCCTTCTCATTTTGTGTCTCCCTGATCTAAAGTAGCATATATCATTTCTTTTTTGATGACGATGGTCTGACTTGGGCCTCTCCCATCTGGTAGCTGAGATCGGATCTTTCCAGCGATATCGTAAGCTTCACCAAGGAGTTCTGCATAGATTTTGATACACCCGGACGCAAGGTAACTGCTGCCTCCTCCCTCTTGCAGATCTCCCAAGGTAACAGTTTCATGTCCCAATATGCTCTACAGTTCTTCACCATCGCCGCAGAGAATGGTTGGAATGATGAGGCGCTATCTGCCTCCTTCTGGCAAGGTCTCTCTGAGAATCTGAAGGATTAACTATCGGCGCAGGAACGTCCCAACAACCTGGAGGAGCTCGTCGCTCTTTGCATCTTAGTGTAACGCTTACGCGAGCCCACAAACAAGACCTGACCCCGGCACTGAGGTGGGAAGGACTGTGCCACACACCCACAGTAGCGGGGACGAGCCCAGAAGGTGTTTTGTAGCGTTGCTGGGTCTGGGTATGTAGAAAGGGTTAATCCAATACTTGCCGGGGTCCGTGCGTTGGAGAGGTACACGTAGTTGGAGTCTATAAGCCTGTGGTCTGGGGTTGGAGAGTTGGAGAGGTACTCGTTGCCGTTATCCATATTCCAGGGGTCAAGAGCCAGAGAGAATCCAAACGCAAAGCCAGGTCGATACACGAGAGGTTAACTGCAGAGAACAAGACAAGACTGGGCTGGACAAGACAGGCACATGCAAAGGCTACACAAGGTTATGTTCAGCAAGGTATGACAGGAAGAGGAAGTTTCTTATAGGAGACAGGAACCAGTAGGAGAGGGGGTGGAGTGGAGGCGGAGCATCTGCAGATGCAAAGGATAGGCTGCAGGAGACAAGGGCTCACAGCAATCTTGACTCGCAGCTGGGGCTCGTTGCGCGACGTCACGCGTGCACGCCGCGCGCTTCGGAGGCGCGGCGTAACCGAGGGGGCGGAGCTAAGGTCTGTGACCTGGTAGAAGAGGAGCGGGTGCGCACGCGCTCTGTAAACACCAGCGGGGGGGCAGATTGGAGGCAGCAGCCGCTGCAGTACTGTTATGTAAAGAGGAGGAACCGCGCCGCAAGGGACGCAATCCCCCAATCCTCACAGTACCCCCCCCCCCTTGAGGATCGAACTCCGGACGATCCATAAATGGTTTGTCTGGGTACCTGGCGTGGAAGCGTCTGAGCAAGCCGTTAGCGTGAATCTGGTCACTGGAGACCCAAGAACGTTCTTCAGGACCGAAACCCTCCCGTGTACAAGGAACTGCACCTTTCCTCTGGAGATTCTTGAGTCAATGACAGAGCGGATTTCGAATTCCTCTTGACCATGCACCAACACAGGAGGATGAGGGGAAACAACATCAGGATACCTGGAACTCTGTTTGACAGGTTTCAGAAGAGAGACATGGAATACCGATGGTATCTTCATAGAGGGAGGTAAGTCCAGGCGGTACGCCACAGGATTAACCTGTTCCAGGATCTTGAATGGTCCCAAGAATCTGGGAGCCAATTTTAAGGTAGGTGTCTTTAATCTGATGTTCTTTGATGAGAGCCATACATTGTCTCCTGTCTTAAACCTGAGCGCCTCTAGACGATATCGATCCACCTGGGTCTTTTGTCTCTGAACGGATTCCTGGAGAGGTCTCCGAATCTTACTCCATGACTCTTGAAGAGCATTGACTCTGGCATCAGCAGCAGGGACTCCAGAGGCATTAGAAGAAATAGGAAGTTAGGGTGTTAGCCATAATTGACGAAGAAGGGCGACTCTTGGGTGGATTCGTTTCTAAGGAAGTTATGTGCGAACTCAGCCCACGGTAAGAGATCAGCCCAATTATCTTGTGTATCAGAAACAAAACATCTTAGATATTGTTATAATGATTGATTTACCCTTTCAGTCTGTCCATTGGTTTGTGGGTGATACCCAGAAGAAAAAAGAAGAGAGATATTGAGTCTTTGAGAAAAAGCTCGCCAAAACTTGGATACAAATTGGGATCCACGGTAGGATACAATTGAAACAGGAACCCCATGTATATGAAAGACTTCTTTGACGTATATATCAGCTAGAGTTGCAGAGTTAGGGAGGCCCTTGAGGGATATGAAATGGGCCTGCTTGGAGAACCTATCCACAATGACCAAGATGGTATTCATGCCATTGGAAATGGGCAGCTCCACAATAAAATCCATTGATAAATGGGACCAGGGACATTCAGGAATGGGGAGCGGGCGTAGTAGACCAGCAGGCTTTTTTCGAACGGACTTATTATGAGCACAGATGGAACAAGATGAAACAAATTCCTTAATGTCGTTCAATATCTTTGGCCACGAGAAAGTACGTCTGATTAAATCGGTGGTTCTTCTGATCCCAGGGTGAAGGCCGACCTGGAAGCATGACCCCACTCAAGAATTTTTTGACGGAATTTGGTTGCCGCATATAGGCAGCCCTCAGGTACCTCCAGGCCCTCTGGAATCCGGGTTTGAGAGTCCACAATTTTGTCCAAAATATGGAAGGAATTTGCTGCAATGATCAATCTTGAAGGAAGAATAGTCTCTGGAAGGTCGTCGGATAGGTCTTCAGAAATGAATTGACGGGACAAAGCATCGGCCTTCAAATTCTTTGTACCAGGAATGTAAGAGATTACATAGTTGAATCTTGAGGAAAAAAGAGCCCAGCGAGTTTGACGGGAACCAAGGCGTCGAGCACCTTCAATATACAATAAATTCTTGTGGTCAGTAAGAATAAGGATCAGTTTCTCGGTACCTTCAAGAAGGTGTCTCCACTCTTGGAGTGCAAGTTTGATAGCCAAAAGTTCTCTATTACCTACATCATAGTTGATCTCCGCGGGAGAGAATTTCTTGGAAAAGTAGCCGCATGGATGCAGGTGATTTTGAGGAAGAGCACTGCCCCGGCTCCAATATCCGAAGCATCGACCTCCAACGTGAAGAGAAGGGAGTGGTCGTGGTTATGTAAAATGGGAGCGGTGGTGAAGGCCTTCTTTAAAGACTCGAAAGCAAGACCAGCCTCCGGAGGCCAGGAGGAAGCATCAGCATCTTTCTTGGTCAAAGCGGTAATAGGAGCAACCAGTGTGGAGAATTTATGGATGAACCTACGATAATAATTGGCAAATCCAAGGAATCGCTGGATGGCTTTAAGCGATGTGGGATGAGGCCAATGCACTCTTGTTGTTTTTTGGCCTACTAGCACTGGATGTAGTGCTCCGTTTTTTCCTCCCTTCTCCTGTTCACTTAATTCTGCAGACGGAGGCACACAATTACCCCTGGACCATTGGAGACAGTGGACTCACCTTACCTGAGGATATATATCCCATGTGAGTTTATTCCTTTGTTCCATACTTATAACTTGGATGTCAGGACAATTGCTGTTCATTGTATCCCCTTATTGGATGTTTCAATAGCACTGGTCAATGACAGGTGGTTAAAATATGATCCTTACTACATTGCAACGTGGGATTTCAACATACAGTACCAGTCAAACATCTTTTGGGGACAGTTATTTTCCAGCTTATCACTGTGTACTGGAGGGGAAATCCACATAAGACTTTGCTACCCTATCACTCATCAGTGTTGCTTTTTGTTTTGGAGCACCATACAGCATTGGTTCTAATCTACCCCATGGACTGGCAGTAAACCCTGGTATTCACAGGTTTGCCAGTAGTTATCATGGGGTTTTCCACTTCATATTTTGGTTCTGCACTTGAGTGACAGTAGAGGGTGGCATATCCTGTTGTAGCTGGGGCAACGGGGTGCCCGCCTTTCGGCCTGTACTTAAGGGCAGGACCGCCCTAAAGTTAAGTCCTGTTATCCTTCCCACTGAGGAAGGCAGGTTACATGTTGGGAGCCTGAGATTGGGGCCTACCCATGTGCTCTTCCCTCCAGGGAGGAGTGAGTGTGACTATACCTCTGCCTCCGCTAGGGAGATGGGGAAGAGCTAGGATGGCTCCGGGTGCCCTTGGCCTTTAGTGACAGCCCAGCGACCATCTCCAGTGAGAGCTGATCTAAAGAGACTGTATCCGGCAGAAGACTGCTAAGTAGCTGTTGTGTTACTGCGGACTGTAGTAATAAACCGTTCCTGTTTTGCAATATAGCTCCGGCCTGATGTGTGGTCAAACTGGGGGAGAGGTACAATTCTACCGTGGGAGATTATCTCCATTTCCCTGGAGCCTACGGCAGATGGAGGCGCTGCACTGCTAAGTATTATGTGGGGTATGGACCCCAGAAACCTGTTCCTGTGTCCCAAAGTCATCGCGGATGACTCAGCCCTCTTGTTGCCAGCAGGTATGCACCACATACACCCAGTAATGGCCCCGATATGCGATGGGGGGGAAACACCGTTACATACACTATAGTCTAACTATATATTATCACTTAAAGAGATTCGATTTAAGAGGCATCACTCTTAAGAGGCCATTGCTAACCCTGCCATTCCTAAGAGATGACGTAACATCCTTAATTTTTGTTTTTTAAAGCATGTCACATGGTACAGCGTCCAATCGGATTTGAGCTGTACCATTTAACCCTAAGATATGACGATACAGGCCTTATATAAGGCCTGTTCCGTCTCATTTTAGCTTAAGAAGACGACGAGACAACATCTGCCCTATTGGACTTAATGGATTACAAGTGAAGATAATAGAAGAAAAGAAGGTTTTACCTGCCGCTGAGGATCGTGGAGGGATCGAGAGTTTCCTGATACCTCTGGATTCAGAGGGTGAAGACATCTAAAGGTAAAAAAACATTGAATGTATGTAATTTTTGTTTTTCAGGTTTTTTTATTGTATTTTTTAATTTAAATATTTTTGCTTGGTCATTGACTGCCAATTTATTTATCTGTGCCCCTTTAGGGTATAGATAAATACAGTGAAATGCAATGCATTTTTGGCAAATAGTTGTTTTTAATTAATTATGTTTTGTATTTCTGTTTATTGTTTTGAGTTAATTGTTATGTATTTGTAAGGCTTGTTTTTATAAAATGTTTGGATTGCTTAGGCGTTTGATTTCTTTTATTGATGCGTTTAGTGTATTGATTTATTTTATTCTTTTGGTGTTTAGGCTTATTAGTTCTTTCATTCTTCTGGTGTTTAAGCGTTTGTTTTATTTTATTCTTCTGGTGTTTTGGTGTTTTGGCGTTTGATTTCTTTTCATGTTCTGTTGTTTAGAGGTTTGATTTCTTTTATTGTTCTGGTGTTTAGCTTGGGTATTTTTTATTTTTGTGTCTTTAAGATGCAGTTGTTTATTTTAGGTTGACCATTGACTGCTGAGTGGCTAATCATGCCCATAGGGCATGATGTACCACTGTGCCAATCAGTGGGTAGAGGATGGGTGTAGTTGTGTTGTGGTGGGTGGTTAGGGCGCAAGGGTGGGTAACGAGGGAGGGGAGTAAATACCTTAATTACTATAGCAGTTACTAATCGCTATGGTGATTAAGGGGTTCGGGCCATTAGATTGTATTTTGTATTTTTCTGTTCCTGCCAACGGAGGACATGGACATGGAGGAAGGTGATGAGGACAACCTTCATCCTGGCAAGGTTAAGTGCAAGTTTTATTTACTTTATGCTGACTGGATAATGTTTTATTTTGAATGGGCAAATTAGCTATTATCCAGATCTGGAAAATAGTAATTTTGC
>WSYH01014795.1:0-15026 GCA_036426205.1 Ascaphus truei
TGGCCCTACTACCTCCTTCCACATTACTGTTGGAACTACGATCATCCACCCAGTAGCCCAAGCACGCTGCCTAGGGGTCACACTCGACTCCTCTCTCACATTCGCCCCTCATATTCAAAACATTTCTAAAACTTGTCGCTTTTTCCTCCGCAATATAACAAAGATACGCCCTTTCCTCTGTTGCTCGACTGCTAAAACTCTGACTCAGGCCCTCATTCTCTCCCGTCTTGATTACTGTAACCTCCTGCTGTCCGGCCTTCCTGCCTCTCACCGGTCTCCCCTACAATCTATCCTAAATGCTGCTGCCAGAATCACTCTACTCTTTCCTAGATCTGTCTCAGCATCTCCCCTCCTGAAATCCCTCTCCTGGCTTCCAATCAAATCCCGCATCTCACACTCCATTCTTCTCCTCACTTTTAAAGCTTTACACTCTTCTGCCCCTCCTTACATCTCAGCCCTAATTTCTCGCTATGCACCACCCCGACTCTTGCGTTCTGCTCAAGGATGTCTTCTTTCTACCCCCTTTTTATCTAAAGCCCTCTCCCGCCTTAAACCTTTTTCACTGACTGCCCCACACCTCTGGAATGCCCTTCCCCTCAGTACCCGACTAGCACCCTCTCTATCCACCTTTAAGACCCACCTTAAGACACACTTGCTTAAAGAAGCATACGAATAGCACTGTGGATATTCTGAACACATGATCCATAAAGCTTGGCCCCCTGCAGACGCACTTACCAGAACTCCCTCCTACTGTCTCTGTACGTTCTCCCTACCTACCAATTAGATTGTAAGCTCCTCGGGGCAGGGACTCCTCTTCCTTAATGTTACTTTTATGTCTAAAGCACTTATCCCCATGACCTGTTATTTATATTATCTGTTATTTATTTGATTACCACATGTATTACTACTGTGATGCGCTATGTACATTAATGGCGCTATATAAATAAAGACATACAATACAATACAATGGCCGCCGCTCCAACTGAGCCACTGCGCATGCGTAAGTCTCTCTCCCTACTGGCCACCGTCCCTGTCTCGTTGCGCATGCACAAAGCTCACCGCACACACAATCGATCATGGCGGCGCCCTGTCTAGGGGAGCTGCCTGTGCTTCTGGCTCGCCTGCAAACCGCCCCAACACTGTCGGGATCTGCCTCCCCATTCCTCCGCAGCCTAGCGCGCCGCGCCGGGAGGTAAGTGACTGTTGGGACCTGGGGGACCCTTGTTATAAATTATAATAATCCTAAACCTATCTTTAGACTCTGCAGCACTCTGGAGAAATCTGCTTGCATTTCCTATTTTCTGGGAGAGAAGCCGTGGCAAAAACTGGATGCAGTTTTCTCATACGAAAAGATATTGTTTTGCTACGTAATGAAGACTTGCACATTTTATAGTTTCTAATTAGAAATTTGAAATAAAATAAAAGGAGCGTCGCATCCTTTTTAAGAGTAAGCATCGTTACTCTCCTATAATCACATCACATCATAATTTGCAGCCGATTGATACCGAGGAGTAAGAATAAGTCTGACCTACATATGAGTCACTAGTCACTTACTCACTTTCAGGTCTATGATTGTGAACTATGGTCCTGTCACAGTACAAAGTAGGAAATATACTGTAGCCTCTGTTTTTCCATTGAACTTGTTCGTTTTTTTTTCTTAAGTGCTGCAACAAATTAAGTGTACAGTAGCCTTGTGCCATTATTTATAAATGTTTTTTCCCCTCGCAAATCCAATACGTTTTACATGGTACTGTAACCCCTTATGGCTCATTAAATGTTCAATTGGTGCTGAGATTTGAAAATATCCAATTATACTTGTCTGCTTTTACATTATTAAACCAGTCCAAAAGTAGCTGACACACAAAAAGAAAATGAGTGTGCTGCTTATGGAGGGGAAGGGAACAGTTGGCCTTGTGAAATTTCATCTCATTTAGATTTTTGCAATGCATTTTACAGTGGATGTTATTAACTGCGGTCTATAAATGAGATAACAATTTTTATCTTAAGAGCAGCTTTAAAAAATAATTGCATCTAAATGGAATGATTAGGGTGCAGGGTGATAAAGTAAATTAAAACAAGAGCCGCTTCATGCTTGAAATTCTTCCCAACGTATTTTTTTTTTGTTATGTCAATTTGCTTGGAGTTATTAGAGTTGCAGCGTTCATTCTGTGACAGCCAAAGTACCTATTTTCAAAGCAAGAACTTGTGATATGTTTGAATCTGACTTTTTTTTGTAAGTAACGTTGTAAATCTATGATTCCAAGTGTGGATTTTGTACTCATTTTTTGTTACTATTACCACTGTTGAGCATCTTACTAGGGCTGCATAGAGAGAGGGACAGCTGGCCGTGGTCGACCAGGCTTATCCAACTCCTCACATTTCTTGAAACTTCCAGGCTGCGCAGCTTAGCACTCCAGAGCCCAGCACTCTGTAGCCCAGCAATCCGCAGCCAGATTTGCTCACCTCATCACCAGGCAGTAAATCAATGGGGCAGTCATAGGAGCGATGAGGTGGTAGTTCCTCGGCTTGAACCTTGTCAAAGACGTCCTGGAATTCCTTATAGGTCCCTGGCAGTTGTTTACCTGGTTCTGGTAGTAACATCCCTGCTAGACCCTTGGAAGGGATCAGACACTTCTCTTGACACTGGGCATTCTATAGGATAGGTACAGTTTCTGTCCAATCAATTCGGGGATTATGTAGCTGGAGCCAAGGTAGTCCCAGGACGACGTCCACTGATGGGGTGTGAATGGCATCAAGTTGCATCTTCTCGGAATTAGCTCTATTGGCCTGTAAGGAGAGGGGTATGGTTTGCAAGGAAATAAAGGCGAGTTGTAGTGGTTGACCGTCTATAGCTTCCAGCCCTGCGGGGCGATCCTTATATATAAGGGGAATCTTGTTCCTCTCCGAACCCCTGATCGATGAAGTTCCCACCTGATCCAGAATCCAGAAAGGCCCGTGTAGGGGTTCTGAAGGTGTCTCTGAATAATATGATGGGGACGTAAATCCTGGAAGGGAGTTTGGGAGGAGATGAAGTTACCACAATACAGAGTTAAAGCTGTGGTTACTCTGTGCACTGGTGTAACAAAGACACTTTGGGATTCACCGGCGAAGCGGTTAAAGTTGGAAGTCAGGTCCGGCCATTGCTCCCAGAAAGGTGAGGCCCATGCCAGGGCGTCATTGTTCGTCAGCAGTGAGATGATGTATGCCACCTTAGAGCATTGAGAAGGAAAATGAGAAGGTAACAATTCAAAATGTATGGAGCACTGATTGAGAAATCCCGACAAACCAACGGGTCAACTCCATAGCGGTTAGGGGTAGGTAAGTGTGGCTCCGAAGCTGGGGTCAAAGGGACAGGAGCAGAAGCAGGGACTATGGGTGTAGCAGGGGTAGGAGTGAGGCCTCTAACCTGGTCACTAAGGTTTATTAGCGAGCGCTGGAGCAGATCCATTCGCTGATTATTCTGTCAGAAATCCCTCTACTTGCTTGAACGTAACGTCATGTTCATGCATTCGTCGACCCACCCCAGCGGGGTCCATGTTTGTTGGGCTGAGCATATTGTAACGTGTGCTTACCACAAACTGAACTAGACCACGGGGCTGAGGTGGGGATGTATATAACAGCTGCCATAGAACCACGGGGCCATGTCCGGATTGCAGAGTCAGGGTCGTGTAGCCAGGTCAGGGTCGGAGAGTTTGGGTTGGCGGTGGTACTTGCCGTAGTCCGGGGTGGAGAGAGAAGTGTAGTCGTAATCCCTAGCCAGGGTCGAGGAGAGGAGAGAGCGGGAATCCAGAAGCTAGCCGAGGTCCAGGGATACAGAAGAGAGAAGTCCAGGTACGAGCACGGGTCACAACAAAGATCAGGCAAGGGAAAGCAACGGGCAATACTCTGAATGCAGAAGCACGGTACATAAACAATAGTTTATGCTCAGCAACAAGAAGAGGGCTGTCTGGGTATAAAAAGGAACAAGAACCAATAGGAAGGCAGCAGAATCAGTGACGTCACACGTAAGCTGAGAGGTGATAGGAGGAAGCTAAATGGGCATCAGGTGAGAGACAGCTGATTTCAGTCCTGACATTACCTGCCACGTGGCGTGCATGCGCAGGGGGAGAGCAGGGGGAGTGTGGCATGAGGCGACTGCGTCACCAACGGGGTCGTTCGCCGTGGTGACATCACAGAAGCGAGATTGCGCAATCTGCCTATTACTGCAGCGTGCGCGCAGACGGGGGTCTGTGCGCGTCCCTGGTGTTGGTGTGTGATGCGTCCAGGGGGCGGGGTTAGCTGTGATCCTGACACATGGGATGCATATACACATGGGAATGTTCAAATCCATCCATATATATATATGCTTGACTGCTAAAACTCTGACTCAGGCCCTCATTCTCTCCGGTCTCGATTACTGTAACATCCTGCTGTCTGGCCTTCCTGCCTCTCACCTGTCTCCCCTACAATCTATCCTAAACGCTGCTGCCAGAATTACTCTACTCTTTCCTAGATCTGTCTCCGCATCTCCCTTCCTGAAATCCCTCTCCTGGCTTCCGATCAAATCCTGCATCTCACACTCAGTTCTCCTCCTCACTTTTAAAGCTTTATACTCTTCTGCCCCGCCTTACATCTCAGCCCTAATTTCTCGTTATGCACCATCCCGAGTCTTGCGTTCTTCTCAAGGATGTCTTCTTTCTACCCCCTTTGTTTCTAAAGCCCTCCCGCCTTAAACCCTTTTCACTGACTGCCCCGCACCTCTGGAATGCCCTTCACCTCAATACCCGACAAGCACCCTCTCTATCCACATTTAAGACCCACCTAAAGACACCCTTGCTTAAACAAGCATATGAATAGCACTGTGGATAATACTGGTCACATGATACATAAAGCTTGGACCCCTGCAGACGCACTTACCAGAACTCCCTCCTACTGTCTCTGTACGTTCTCCCTACCTACCAATTAGACTGTAAGCTACTCGGAGCAGGGACTCCTCTTCCTTAATGTTACTTTTATGTCTGAAGCACTTATTCCCATGATCTGTTCTTTATATTATCTGTTATTTATTTGATTATCACGTGTATTACTACTGTGAGGCGCTATGTACATTAATGGCGCTATTTAAATTAAGACATACAATTATTTTTAACTGTGCATGCAATTTATTGTATACTAGCTGATATACCCGGCGTTGCCCGGGATTGCAGGGGCGGGGTGCGTGAAGGGCGGGGTGGGAAGGGGCGGTGTGTGAAGGGCGGGGTGGGTGCGTGAAGGGCGGGGAGGGGTGGGTGCGTGAAGGGTGGGGAGGGGGGGTGCGTGAAGGGCGGGGGTGAGTGCGTGAAGGGCGGGGGTGAAGGGCGGGGAGGATGGGGCGGGTGAGGGGTGAAGGGCGGGGTGGGTAAGGGGTGAAGGGCGGGGAGGGGGGGGGGCCCCTTAACCCCTGCCCTTCACCCGCGGACCCCTACCCCCTGCCCTTCCCCCCACCCGTGGTCACCCCCCTCTATCACCCCTCCCTTCACTCCCCCTAATCGATCCCTGCCCTTCCAACCTCCCCTCACCCCTCCCCGTTCAAACACCCCGCCCCAGGCAAACCGCCCTGCCCTTTCTCGCGTCGTCCCCTAACCATTCCCCCTCCCCTTTCCCCTCCCCCCTACATCTTCCCCCTGCCCCCGAACCTTCACCCCCACCTGAACCCGGAACCCCACCACCTCTCTGTCCCCCCCCTCGGCCCCTTCCCCCCCCTACCCCTGGCCCTCGGTAATACCCCTGCCTTCCCCCCCTACCCTTGCCCACAGTCAACTGAGACCACCACCCCCCGAAAACCCCACCCTAACCGTACCCCTGCGCCCTTCACACCCCAACCTAAAATCGTCCCTCTTGGGGCCCTATTCAACTCATATAACTACTCAAACTTCATAGTCAACCACCCCCCCACTCCCGTGAGGCCTACCCCCTGCCCTACATCCCACATCACGATACCCCTGCACTCCTTCACGACCATCCCTATGCCCACCCTCCCCTTCACCCCCCCAGCCCTTGTTCAGCACCATCCCTGTGGCTTCGAACCCAACTCCCAGCTCGTACCCATGCGCCTCCCCTCCCCCCCCTTTCCCCCCCGTCACCCCCGTCCGCCCCACCCTTTCCCAAAAACCCCCCCACCCCCGGCCCTAGCACCCCCCCCCCCCAATCCCATCCCCCCACCCCGCACCTTTTCACTCCGCCCAGGAAGACCAAGGCCTCCCTTTCACTCCCAACACCACCCCCCTGCACCCCTTCAGCCCTCCTTCCTCCTTTCCCTCTCAATACACCCTCCCTCCTCTGACTGCCCCTCCTTTGCTATACTTAAGGCGGCCCTAACGCGTCCGCCAACCTTCCAACCCACCCTAACCCCCCCGTAATTCCGCGCCCCGCCCGCCGCCACTTCACTCCCCGCTCACCCTCCCCGCTCTCTGCCCTTTCACCCCTAAACCTCCCCCCTCCCCGCCCCTCTCCCCTCAACCCCCCCGCCCTTCGCAACTCTGCTGCAGACCAGCCTACACCAACCAACCCCGGCACTTCAATCGGAGACCTAGCACATCAGCCAGGCCCCACCAACCACCATAAACTCCCCCCCCACCCCGCCCCCCCGGTCTCCTTACTCTCCTTACCTACATTCTCACCTACTTCTCAAGGCAATCTCTCCCCTCCCATCGCTTTCTCTGCCCCATCGGCCACCTTGTTTGCGCGGGCGTTTCACGAGCGAGACATGCTGCTGCAGCTCGACACCCGGTACCTCCCCGCCCTTCACAACAACCCCTACAAGTTGTTCGCCCCCACACTCCACCCAGCACCCTCTCCCCTCCCAGCATCCGCCCCCCTCCCAAACGCTCTACCACTTGGTTCACACTTCCCCCCTATCTACTACCCCCCCCCCTTTACACTCCTCCCCGAATCCCCTCCCCCCCCGCCTGCCTCTTCACCACTCTCCACCTCCCCTCCCCCCTCCTTGTTTATCTCGCGACCTCGCTGCAACACGCCCCAACCCCTGCTCTTCACCCGCCGCCCCCTCCGCCTCCAGCCGCCCTTTCGCCAGCCCCCCCTTAAGCGCCCCCCGCTCTTCCTCCCCCGCCAATCACCCCCCCGCCTCTCTCCAACTCTCACTCCGGCGCGAACCTGGGGTACATCATACGCACCTAGATACCCCATGCCTCCCCGCCCTATGTCTTCACAACGCCCCCCTTCCTGTCCCCCAAAGAAAAAAAAGGGGAAGGGGGAAAAAAGTGAGGGGGGGGAAGGGGGCCTTCCAAGGCAAAAGATCAGAAAGGCAAACCTTCTACACACAACAAGGCGAGCCGCCCGGAGGGAGGGGGGGAAGGGTGCCAAGGGAAAAACGCCAGAACCCGCCCATTAGAGGGTACACTATAAAAAGGCAGCCCATCCTCCCGGGGCCCTTAAGGCATCAAAAACCCAACAAGCATGGGGGGGGGCAACGGTCCATACACGACCTAAACGGGAACGCAAGTTAAATCACCCCCGCCACATCCTCCCACGGACCTGTCAAAGCATCCCACGACCCTTCAACACGGGGAAACCTTGGCAGGCATGGGCAAGAAAAGAAATCGCGCCGTAGGGGGTCCAGACTCAGAAGTAGCCCCGCGAGTCCCCACCTTCAACCCCTCACCCACCCCCCAGCCCCCCCACCCCCGCCCCCTAGAAAAAAAAAGGGAAAAAAACATAAAGAATAAAAGAGAGAAGAGAAGAAAAACTTTAGGGAAGGGAAGAAGGCGCTTTCCGGGCCGACATGCAGCAAACCAATAGCCCGCGGGGGCCCAAAGGCAAGGGGGGCGGGGGCACGGCAAAGGGGGGGGAAAACGGGGGGAAAGGAGCAAAACTCACCCCTACGGGATACCGAAGGGTAGCAGGGGGGGACGCCGGTGGGGGGGAGTGCCCAAAGGAGCAAAAGAGACGCCGACCCGAACGGGGGAGCATAGTTACCCAAAAGAGATCGGCGCTGCTTCAACGGTGGTGCAAACCAGGATATAAGCGTCATAAAACGACCACCCCGCGCCAGGTGGAATGTGAATCCCTGGGCAGTGGGTGGGGGGTGAGTAAGGCATGGCACCGCGATAGACGAGGCCGTGAAGCGCAAGGGGAGGGAAAGGCTCGGGGGAAAGGGGGGGGGGGGGCGGGCGGATGGATAAAGGATAAATATCCGCCACTGTTCGAGCGAGGGAACGGCTGGGTAAAAAAAAGCCGTAGGAGACGAAGGGGCGGCGAAAAAACATAGAGGGGATAACGCATCCGCAGAGCGGGGGAACGGAGGAATAAAAAAAGGGAAAAAGGAAGAAGTGAGGGTAGGAAAAGAAGAAGAAGTAGGGAGGGAAAGAACCACAGGAGCAGGGGGTAAAAAAGATGCCACCCCACGACATATGTAAAGCAATAGGACATGGGGTGAAAGCGCGCAAGGGGAACGAGGGACGAAAGGGCGGCAAACGAATGCCAGGGAAGAAAGGAGGAGGGGAGGGGAGGGTTGCCACCCAACGAGGGGGGGCAGAAAAAAAGAAAAGGGGGAAGAGAGGGGGGCAAAAGGGCCGGAGGGGAAATTAAAAAGGTAAAAGAAAACGCGGGGAGAAGCGAAAAAGGAGGCAAGAATGGAGAAGGGGGAGCGCGCAAGACCGAACCAAAAAACCTAGAAAGAGAGGCTCACGGGGAAAGCGAAAGCTCAGAACGGGGCAGGAGCGGTGGACCCGACAGCAAGGGAGGAGCAAACTAAAGACGGGGGTGGGGAGGCGTACCGGAGTGTGGACGAAAATCTTAACCGCCGGAGGAAGAACGAGGGGGTAGACAGGGCGCGAGCTGGGCAACGGACCCAGCGCGATGGACCAGCGCCAGAAAGAAATGCCCCCAGAATGAGCTCCAACGTGGGGAAACCGGCAAGAAAGCCGGAAGAGGGGAAACGGAGCCGCTTCCCTTTACTCCCCATCGCCATGGGCCGCAAGTCTGCAAAAAGCAAATCATGGGGAAAGGGGGGGAAGAAAGAAGGGGGGACTACGGGGAGATGAGAAAAGAAAAAAAGATGAAAGGGCTGGGGAAAAGAGGGGGGAAGGCAAGCCAAAAACAAAAAAAAAAGCCCAGCGAAAAAAGGGTAAGCCAATCTCCTGGCTCGCTGCCAGCCTACCGGCTGCCTTGTCCTGCAATCACGTTGCAAGCGTTAGCCCGGCATCACGTTCCTGGCGTTCCAGACGGGGTCCGGTCACCCTAGCAGGTAAACCTATCCCGGGATGCGCGGCCACGAAGGCGCATGAACAACACAGCCTCTCGCCGACACCCAGTGCCAACGGCGGCGCAAACCCAAGGGGGTATCCCGAGGCCATTAATATGGCCCCGTAGGGACACAATCGCAAGGAATTAATCGGGCCCCCGGTGAAAACACTCCGTGGCACGCCCCCCCCTTAGCTCCCTAGGCACCCCCTACTCCCAGCATCGCTCCCGTAGAAAGAGGGGGAAGGGCCTCCACCGGGACGGTCTCCTCAAGTAGACCTGGCGGTCCCCTTCAGCCGAATGGGGGGTCAAAAAGCCCCCCGCCAGTGAGAGGGGCAAAATCGACGATTCCATACAGGAACTAGACGTAAGGGGAACCACGTTACACCTTCCCGAGACAGCTCCTGAATAGAGATTCCTATCCTGGGACGGTGTACGCCGTTCAGCCTCGTCAATCATGGGCTTCTCTCACTTAACCCGCAATCTGCCCAAAGGAGCCCAATTCACTGCCTGGCAATCCCGGGCAAGCGCCGGGGTATAATTCTGCTAGTATACAATAAATGCATGCACAGAATAATTGTATGTCTTTAATTTAAATAGCGTCCATTAATGTACATAGCGCCTCCACGTAGTAATACCCACGTGATAAGTAAAAACAAATAAATAACAAGATAAGTATAAGGAACAGATAAGGGGAAATAAGTGCTTCATACATCAAGAGTAAACATTAAGGGAAGAGGAGTCCTGCTCCGAGTAGCTTACAGTCTAATTTGTAGGTAGGAGAACGTAACAGGAGACAGTGGAGGGGAGGTCTGTAGTGCGTCCAGGGGTCCAAGCTTTTTCTGTGATGTGACCATTATTATCCACAGTGCTATTCCATATCCTTTTACGCAGGGGTGTCGTTAGGGGGTCTTACATGTGGATAGAGAGAGGGGTGCTTGTCGGGTATTTGAGGTGAAGGGCGATATCGCAGAGGTGCGGGGCAAGTCAGTGAAAATAGAGGGTTGATAAGAGGCGGGAGGGCTTGAAAACAAAAGGGGGTAGGGAAAGACTAGGAACATATCCTTGATGAAGAAAGAACACTCACATATGATCCTGCGTGGGTATGTAATGGTGTCCTGGGTGGCGCCTTGTACGCTAGATATAAGGGGCCTCGCTGGATGTAAACCGGCGGGATCGGGTAAGAAAAAGAATACATATGGAGCCGTTCTGTCGGATCTGGGTTTTATCGGTCTGGGGCGGTAAGGTGGCCGAGCAAAAAGCTCCACATGAAAACGGCACGTGCTGGGGACAATCTATTCGGGTTAGACTGGCTAGGTGCAATATGGGATGAGCCTGGGGGACTTAATAATGGCTCTGGGGCGCTATTGTGAAGAAGTAGGGGGTAAAGGAGAGGGGAAAAGACGCGGGGGGGGAAAAGAGGGGGGGGGCGCGTGCGGGAGGAAGTAGTAGGGGCAAGTCTAAGAGGGAGAAATAGAGCAGAGAGGACGGGAATTGGAGATAAGAACAAATTGAATTGAAAACAAAGGAAGGGGAGGATTTGGGAGGAGTAGACGGATAAAAATAGAGAAGGAGGGGGGCTGAAAAGGGAGTAAAAACGAAAGAAAATGGAGTGAATAATAAAGGATTATCCTCACAATCTTAAAACTGTCCCTAGTCGAAATGTTGGTACGGACCGAACTGCTCGAATCCCCGTGCGCGAAGGGGCCGACTCTCGCTGGTTTGCTTACTTCTCACTTCTTTTTCTCTTCCTCATTTTATCTGAATCCATTCTATTTATTTCATGAATTGAGATCGATACGCTCTCTGGAAAGTAAGTAATTCTGGCACAGCGTTTAGGATAGATTGTAGGTAGACGTGAAGCCAGGAAGCCAGACAGCAGGATGTTACAGTAATCGAACGCGGAGAGAATGAGGGCCTGAAGTCGGTTTTAGCAGTCAAGCATATAATATATGGATGATTTAACATTCCCATGTGTATATGCATCCCTGTGGCAGGATCACAGCTAACCCCGCCCCCTGGACCATCACACACCAACACCAGGGACGCGCCCAGACCCCCGTCTGCGCGCAGGCTGCAGTAATAGGCAGATTGCGCAATCTCGTCTTCTGTGATGTCACCACGCGAACGACCCCGTTGTGACGCAGTCGCCTCATGCCACACTCCCCCTGCTCTCCCCCTGCGCATGCACGCCACGTGCAGTATATGTCAGGACTGAAATCAGCTGTCTCCCCCTGATGCCCATTTAGCTTCCTCCTATCACCTCTCAGCTTACGTGTGACGTCACTGATTCTGCTGCCTTCCTATTGGTTCTTGTTCTTTTTATACCAGACAGCCCTCTTCTTGTTGCTGAGCATAAACATTGTTTATGTACCGTGCTTCTGCATTCAGAGTTTGCCCGTTGCTTTCCCTTGCCTGACTTTGTGTGACCCGTGCTCGTACCTGGACTTCTCTCTTCTGTATCCCCCTGGACCCGGCTAGCTTCTGGATTCCCGCTCTCCCTCTCGCCGACCCTGGCTAGGATTCCGACTACATTCTCTCTTCCACCCCGGACTACGGCAAGACCACCGCCAACCCCAACTCTCCGACCCTGACCTGCTAGCACACACCCTACTCGCCTTCAATCCGGGCTCCCCTTGGTTCTATGGCAGCTGTTATATCATCCCCACCTCACTCGTCGGTCTAGTTCATTTGTGGTAAGCAACACTTACAATATGTCGCCCAACAAACATGCCCCCGCTGGGTTTGGTCGACGAATGCATGAACATGACGTTACGTTCAGCAAGTAAGGGATTTCTGACAGAATAATCAGCGAATGGATCTGCTCAGCCTCGCTAATAAACCTTAGTGACGCAGTTGAGGCCCCACTCCTACCCCCTGCTAACACCCATAGTCCCTGCTTCTGCTCCTTCTCCTTTACCCAGCTTCACCACACCTTCCTACCCCTAACCCGCTATGGAGTTTGACCCGTTGGTTTGTCGGGATTTCTCAATCATGGCTCCATACATTTGAATTGTTACCTTCTCATTTTCCTTCTCAATGCTCTAAGGTGGCATACATCATCTCACTGCTGACAACAATGACGCCCTGGCATGGGCCTCACCTTTCTGGAGCAATGGCCGGACCTGACTTCCAACTAAACCGCTTCGCCGGTGAACCCAAAGTGTCTTTGTTACACCAGTGCACAGAGTAAACCACAGCTTTAACTCTGTATTGTGTGTAATTCATCTCCTCCCAAACTCCCTTCCCAGGTTTTCGTCCCCATCATATTATTCGAGACCACCTTCAGTAACCCCACACGGGCCTTTCTGGATTCTGGATCAGTTGGGAACTTCATCGATCAGGGGTTCGGAGAGGAACAAGATTCCCCTTATATATAGAGATCGCCCCGCATGGCTGGAAGCTATAGACGGTCAACCACTAAACTCGCCTTTATTTCCTTGCAAACCCATACCCCTCTCCTTACAGGCCATAGAGCTAATTCCGGAAGATGCAACTTGATGCCATTCACAACCCCATCAGTGACGTCGTCCTGGACTACCTCGTGTCTCAGCTACATATCCCCCGAATTGATTGGACAGTACCTTCCATCTATCCTATAGAATGCCCAGTGTCAGAGAAGTGTCTGATCCCTTCCAAGGTCTAGCAGGGATGTTACTACCAGAACCAGGTAAAAACTGCCAGGGACCTATAAGGAATTCCAGACGTCTTTGACAAGGTTCCAGCCGAGAACTACCACCTCATCGCTCCTAATGACTGCCCCATTGATTTACTGCCTGTGTGATGAGTGAGCAAATTCTGGCTGCGGATTGCTGGGCTACAGAGTGCTGGGCTCTGGATGTGCTAAGCTGCCAGCCCTGGAAGTTTCAAGAAATGTGAGGAGTTGGGATAAGCCTGGTCGACCACGCCAGCTGTCCCTCTCTCTATGCAGCCCTGTAAGATGCTCAACAGTGGTAATAGTAACAAAAATGAGTACAAAATCCACACTTGGAATCATAGATTTACAACGTTACTTCAAAAAAAGTCAGATTCAACATATCACACTTTCTTGCTTTGAAAATAGGTACTGTTGGCTGTCCACGAATGACGCTGCAACTCTAATAACTCCAAGCAAATTGACATAACAAAAAAAAAATACGTTGGAAGATTCAAGCATGAAGCGCTTTGTTTTAATTTTACTTTATCACCCTGACACCCTAAATCATTCCATTTAGATGCAATTATTTTTTAAACTGCTCTTAGATAAAAATTGTTATCTCATTTTTATAGACCGCAGTTAATAACATCCACTGTAAAATGCATTGCCAAAAATCTAAATGAGATGAAATTTCACAAGGCCAACTGTTCCTTCCCTCCTAAGCAGCACACTCATTTTCTTTTGTGTGTCAGCTACTTTTGGACTGGTTTAATAATGTAAAGCAGACAAGTATAATTGGATATTTTCTGATCTCACACCATTGACCATTTAATGAGCATAGAGGGTTACAGTAACCATGTAAAACTTTGTTCTCATCATCGTGTGGGGACGAGTATGGTTGGCGAGGGGAAAAAACCATTATAAATAATGGCACAAGGCTACTGTACACTTAATTTGTTGCAACATTAAGAAAAAAAACGAACAAGTTCAATGGAAAAACAGAGGCTCAGTATATTTCCTACTTTGTACTGTGAAGGAACCATAGTTCACATCATAGACCGAAGTGAGTAAAGTGACTAGTGTACTCAATGTAGGTCAGGACTTATTCTTACTCCTCGGTATCAATCGGCTGCAATTATAATGTGATTGTGATATGGAGAGAAAAAAGTAAGTGCTTACTCTTAAAAGGCGACGCTTCCTTTTATTTTATGTCAAATTTCTATTAGAAACTATAAAATGTGCACGATCTTCATTACGTACAAAACAATATCTTTTCGTGATGAGAAAACTGCATCCAGTTTTTGCCACGGCTTCTCTCCCAGAAAGATAGAATGCAAGCAGATTTCTCCAGAGTGCTGCAGAGTCTAAAGATAGTTAGGATTATATAATTTATAACAGGGTCCCCCAGGTCCCCACGTCACTTACCTCCCGGCGCGGCGCTGCTAGGACGGCGGCTGAATGGAGGCTAGATCCCGCTCACCTCGTTTGGAGGCGGTTTTGCGTGCTTGCCAGTCCTAAAGCACCCCAGGCCAGGTCTCCCCTCGACTTGTGGCGAGCTGCCATTGATCTTTTGTACACGTGGTCGGTGACTTGTTATTCATTCGCAACGAGACGGACGGGTGGCCAGTAGGGAGACGGAGACTTTAACGCATGCGCATGTGCTCAGTTGGAGTCTGGCCATTGTATTGTATTTGTTGTCTTATATTGTGATATGCGTCATTATCGTACATAGCGCAATCACATAGTAATAGCATGTGGTAATCAAATAACACATCAGATATAAAATAACACTGTCCTAGGGATACAGTGCTTAGACATAATAACATTAAGGAGATGAGATCCCTGCCCTCGAGGAGCTAATCTAATTGGTAGGGTAGGGAGAACTGTACAGAGACAGTAGGAGGGTTCTGGTATGCTCTGCAGGGGGCCAAGCTTTAATGGATCATGTGTTGTCAGAATTCCACAGTGCTATTCTATGCTTCTCGTTAAGCAAGTGTGTCTTAAGGTGTGGTCTTAAAGGTGGATAGAGAGGGTGCCTATTCGGGTAACTGATGGGAAGGGCTTCCGAGGTGTGGGTCAGTCATTGAAAAGGTTTTAAGGCGGGCGAGGCTTTAGATAAAAAGGGGTAGAAAGAGACATCCTGGGACAGAACGCAAGAGTCGGGTGGTGC
>WSYH01014796.1:0-15024 GCA_036426205.1 Ascaphus truei
GTGGCAGGGAGGGTGTGTGTGGGGGTGGCAGGGAGGGTGTGTGTGGGGGTGGCAGGGAGGGTGTGTGTGGGGGTGGCAGGGAGGGTGTGTGTGGGGGACTGTTTTAATAATTCCCTTAGAGACTCATGTTGTATGTGTATTGTATGTCTTTATTTATATAGCGCCATTAATGTACATAGCGCGTCACAGTATCAGATTGAACCCCATCGTTTGGTATTTATATTCCCCGCACACGTGCCCCCTGTGTACCCCTCACTAACAGAGGAGCCACAATAATGAAATAAAAGAAGCTAGTTCATCTGCACCCCATTAAAACCCACCCCGTACCCCAGCTTCTCCCCACTAATAGCCCCCCCGCTTTCTCCAGCTTTGAAACGGCTCAGTACTTAGCGGGGGGTGCTCTCCCCCCTCGCCCCCTCACCCCCGCTCTCCCCGATCGCCCCCCTGATACCTGTGTGTTTCTCTCTAGCTGGAAGCCTTAGAAGCCGTGTTTTCTCAGACTCACTATCCCGATGTGTTCACCAGAGAGGAACTTGCCATGAAAATCAACTTGACAGAGGCCAGAGTGCAGGTATGTTACCCTAAACCCAAACGCCAGCTGCAGCGTCTGACACGTGTGTGCGGGTGGATCCGTGGGTGGGTGCGTGGATGCGTGTGGATCCGTGGGTGAGTGTGGATCCGTGGGTGCGTGTGGATCCGTGGGTGGGTGTGGATCCGTGGGTGCGTGTGGATCCGTGTGTGGGTGTGGATCCGTGGGTGCGTGTGGATCCGTGGGTGGGAGCGTGTGGATCCGTGGGTGGGAGCATGGGTGTGTGTGGATCCGTGTGTGCATGTGAATCCGTGGGTGCGTGTGGATTCGTGGGTGGGTGCGTGGGTGCATGTGGATCCGTGGGTGCATGTGGATCTGTGGGTGGGTGGGTGCGTGTGGATCCGTGGGAGGGAGCAAGGGTGCGTGTGGATCTGTGGGTAGGTGCATGTGGATCCGTGGGTGTGTGTGGATCCGTGGGTGGGTGGGTGTGGATCCGCGGGTGGGTGCGTGGTTGCATGTGGATCCGTGGGTGCGTGGATATATCAAGCACCAAAGAATGATATGGATATTTTCCTCTGGCTGAAAATGGGATTGTGTGTTCTGTCGTTGTTATTTTAGTGTAATAAGCCATTACCGGGACCTCTGATTTCACGGCCGGGATGGGTCACGTTCTGGTAAATTAATTTTAAAAATAACCCACCTCCTGAGTCTCTTTCTATACTACCAATGTCTGTATCGGCCTTTCACAGTGATAAGGCCTGTGAGCTTCATATTCCCTAATGGTAACCCAATGCCAGAGTGCCTTATTGCACATGTAGAGCAGCAGTATCGCCTCTTTGGTTTATATTGTGGAACGCTGGACTAAGAGAAACAAAACCCGTTATAATAAGAAACACTCACATCAGATAATACCGCAGAAACTGTTTGTGTGCCGCGGTGCGCCGCTGTGTGCTGCGGTGTGCCGCTGTGTGCCGCTGTGTGCCGCGGTGTGCCGCGGTGTGCCGCGGTGTGCCGCGGTGTGCCGCTGTGTGCCTTCATATGATCGTACCCGGCTCATATCTCTGTGTAATATGATTGTTTATTTGTAAAGTGCCAACACACTCCGCAGCGCGGTACAAAAGGGGTACAGAGTTCTGTACATTACACACTCCGCCGCGCGGTACAAAGGGGGTACAGAGTTCTGTACATTACACTCCGCAGCGCGGTACAAAGGGGGGTACAGAGTTCTGTACATTACACTCCGCAGCGCGGTACAAAGGGGGTACAGAGTTCTGTACATTACACACTCGCATTGCACAGCCTTTCTCTCTGCAGAGCATTGCACAGCCTATCTGTTGAGCATTGCACAGCCTTTCTCTCTGCAGAGCATTGCACAGCCTTTCTCTCTGCAGAGCATTGCACAGCCTCTCTGTTGAGCATTGCACAGCCTTTCTCTCTGCAGAGCATTGCACAGCCTCTCTCTGTTGAGCATTGCACAGCCTCTCTCTCTCTGCAGAGCATTGCACAGCCTTTCTGTCTGCAGAACATTGCACAGCCTCTCTGCAGAGCATTGCACAGCCTTTCTGTCTGCAGAACATTGCACAGCCTCTCTCTCTGCAGAGCATTGCACAGCCTCTCTCTCTCGCTCTCTCTCGGCAGAGCATTGCCCTGCTTCCTGGTGCCACGGGATCCGGCTGCTCCTGGGCGCTCTCCTCTCCGCCACCCTGTGGGGGAGCGGGACCCACATCTCTGCGCTGGCGCTGCGGAGCAGAGCGGACCCTGCGCTCCTGGCCTGGCTGTGCGGGGTGGCGCCCCTGCTGGGCGGGGTGGTAGTGTGCGCACAGAGGGGCAGCAGGTAAATAACAACTTCCAGCTAATTACATGTCAGTGCCGCCTGTCTTTGAGTTATTAAGATATTAATAAGTATTATCTCTTCATTAATAAGATAACAGGATGTCAATAGGGTCGGCCTCTTAATTAATAGCATATTAATAGGGACTGGCTACAAGCTAATAGGACATTAATAAGGCTAATCTATTCATTATTATTTTAATATGATATACGTGTTAATAGGATGTTATTAGGATCTGTATCTAAATGAATAACACTAGTAAAATGTGTTTATGAGTTAATAGGATGTCAATAAGGGTTGTCTTGTAATTAGTGACATGCTGATAGGGTGTTAATAACATGTTAGATAATATGAGTTAATATGTTAATAGAGACTTTCTCTTAATAACACATTCATAAAGTCTGTCAATGAGATAATAGGATGCTAATGGAATCTGCCTCTTAATTAAAGGGCTTTTGTTAGGGTCGGTGTGTACTATAGAACATTAATAAGGTATGTTTATATTATAGTCAGAGTAGGTAGGCAGAGCACAACCCAGTGGCATCCAGGGCAGGATAGAAGAGCGTGAAAACAATCCCAGGCAAACTCCGAAATAAACAGATCATAGCAAGCTACTGCCATAACAGGGCTTCCCGAGCGCACCGACGCGTTTCGTGCAGGGCACTTTATCAAGGTGTACCAATCATATTGGACTATCTGAGCACCACAATCTACTGCTTCATTATGTTTATATTATAGGACATTAATAGTGGTTGTCTATAAAATAGAAAATAAATATCGTCTGCCTGTACTATAGGACAATAATAGGGAAGGTCTGTATTATAGTACTGTACTTTGGTAGGCTCTGTCTCTAATACAGTACATTAATAGTGTATGTACTAGATGCATTAATAGGGTCTGTACTGGATGCACTAATAGGAACTGTACTGGATGCATTAATAGGGTCTGTACTGGATGCAATAATAGGGTCTGTACTGGATGCATTAATAGGGTCTGTACTGGATGCATTAATAGGGTCTGTACTGGATGCATTAATAGGGTCTGTCTGAACTCTCGGATGCTGATACTGTAGCTTCTGCTTACATAGGACTTTTCTCTTGAATGTAGGATAATCTTATATCACAATAACTGTTGTTTATAGATTGAAGCGAGAATCCCCTACTAATTCTAAGGCTTTAGTGCAGGGATCCGATTACAGGGGGATTCCACTAGTTAATAGGATTGTCTGGAAGATGTGAGCTGATTAAATAACTTTACACATTTATTACTTAACCTCTGCCATAGCAATTAGTTTAATTATACCCCCCTCCTCTCCCTTTCTCTCCCTTTCTCTCCCCTCCTCTCCCTTTCTTCCCCCTCTCCCTTTCTCCCCCCCTCCTCTCCCTTTCTCCCCCCCTCCTCTCCCTTTCTTCCCCCCCTCCTCTCCCTTTCTTCCCCCCCTCCTCTCCCTTTCTTCCCCCTCCCTCTATTCTTTCCACCCCTCCCTTTCCTCCTTCTTCCCCCCTCCCGTTTCTTTTCCCCCCTCTCCCTTCTTTCCCCCCTCGCCCTTGCTTTCCCCCCTCTCCCTTTCTTCCCCCACCTCTCCCTTTCTTTCTTTTGCCCCCACCTCTCCCTTCTCCCCCCAACCTCTTCATCCCTTTCTTCCCCCCCACCTCCCCCTTTCTTTCCCCCCCTCTCCCTTTCTTTCCCCCCTCTCCCTTTCTTTCCCCCTCCCTTTCTTCCCCCACCTCTCCCTTTCTTCCCCCCACCTCTCCCTTTCTTTCCCCCCACCTCTCCCTTTCTATTCTTTTTCTTTGTTTTCTTCCCCCCACCTCTCCCTTTCTTTCCCCCCACCTTGTCTCCCTTTCTTTCTTCTATTCCCCCCACCCCTCCCTTTCTTTTCCCCCTCCCAACTCGCGTCGCCTTCTTTCCCCCCTCTCCTTTCTTTTCCTCCCCCACCTCACCCCTTTCTTCCCCCTCCATCCCTTCTGCCCCCCCCCTCCCCCTTTCTGTTCTTTCTTCCCCCCCTGCACCACCCTTTTCTTCTTCTTCCCCCCCGTCATGATCACAAATACGACCTTTCTTTGCCCCCTCTTCAGTCCCCATTTCTTTATCACCCCTCTCCTTGCTATTTTTTCCGCCCCCCCGCCCTGGCGTGCCCCCCGCCGCCCTTCCCCCCCCCACCCTGCCCCCCCGTGCTGTTCTTCCCCCCCCCCTGTCTTCTCATTAGTCTCTAGACCTATCCCTCTCTCCCTTTTAGCTGGAAGCCCTTGGTCCTCACTCTCTCACCCCACTGGTGGTCATGAAAGATTTCTCCACTCGTGCAGCCTCTCTCTTGCTCCCAGCATTCTCCTCTACCTGTTGGCACTGAATAATCTGCGCACCCCAGAGGTGGCTGCTCTCTACTCCTGTAACAAGGCTCTGTCCTACCTTCTCTCCTGGACCATCCTAAGGGAGAAGTTTTATGAGGGTATCAGTGGGTACCAAACACACTCATCCCTGCTTCAGTGCCCACCCACACAAAGCTCACTGCACATTCATCGTGTCCTGCAGCCCGCTCTGCTATTCCTGTACTGACTGCACACACACAGCTCTTTAACCTCCATACTGCCATGGAGCCCACCCTGCTATTCCTATACTAAGCCCCCCCCCACAGCTCTCTAACTGCACCTCCATACTGCCATGAAGCCCACCCTGCTATTCCCATACTAACCCCCCCCACACAGCTCTCTAACTGCCCTCCATACTGCCATGAAGCCCACTCTGCTATTACCATACATAACCCACCCCCCGTCCCCACGCCCCACAGCTCCCTAACTGCCACTCCATACTGCCCATAAGCCCACTCTCTATTCCCATACTAAACCCCCCCCCCACAGCTCTCTAACTGCACCTCCATACTGCCATGAAGCCCACTCTGCTATTCCTATACTAAGCCCCCCACACAGCTCTCTAACTGCCCTCCATACTGCCATGAAGCCCACTCTGCTATTCCTATACTAACCCCCCCACAGCTCTCTAACTGCCCCTCCATACTGCCATGAAGCCCACTCTGCTATTCCTATACTAAGCCCCCACACAGCTCTCTAACGGCACCTCCATACTGCCATGAAGCCGCACTCGTGCATTCCTATCTAACCCCCCCCCCGCCCCACAAAGAGCTCTCTAAACGGCCCGCCTCCGTACTGCCGAAGCCCACTCTTGCTATTCCACTACAATCCCCCCACACAGCCTCTCTAACTGCCCTCCATACTGCCATTAAGCCCACTCTGTTTAGTCCTATACTACCCCCACACACGCTCTCTAACTGCAAAACTCCATACTGCCTGAAGCCCACTTTGCTATCCTAAGCTAAGCCCCCCCCACACAGCTCTACACTCTCTACGGCACCCGTCATACTGCCATAGCCCACTCTGTTATTCCTATACTAAGCCCCTACACAGCTCTCTAACTGCATCTCCATACTGCCATGAAGCCCACTCTGTTATTCCTATACTAAAACCCCCCACACAGCTTCTCTACTGCAACCTCCATCTGCCATGAAGCCCACTTCTCTGTTATTCCTATACTAAGCCCCTACAAACACAAGCTCTCTAACTGTCATCTCATAACTGCCATGAAGCCCCTCTGTTCTTCCTATACTAAGCCCCCCCCCAGCTCTCTAACTGCCTGCCCCCCATACTGCACTGCCAGAAGCCTCACTCTAATTATTCCATACTGACCACCCCCAGCACCCAACTGACCCCCCCCCACAGCTCTCCTAACGCAACCTCCATACTGCCATGAAGCCCACTCTAATATTCCTATACTGACCCCACACACATGCGCAGATCTGTCACTGCACCTGTACCCTGTCCTTTAACCCACTCTGCTATTCCTATACTGACCCCATCACACATACATATAGCTCAGTCACGCACCTTCATACTGCTCTACTATTTTGTTGTTAAAAAAGCAGGCACTGGTATACAATAAAAGAACCACTGTGTTCCCATATAAAAAAAAAAATGTATATAAAAAAATACAAATACATATGAAATAATGGCGAAAAACACACAAATCCAATGCACCTTTTCGAATGTGTCAATTTCTTCTTTGTTTTCCCCACTCTTTTCCTCGCTGATTCTGAGAAGGATTTGTTTCTTTCTTCCTCAGGATTTATTTATGTTAGCTCTACAAATCCCGATCCCGCTTTCATTATTAGCACGGGATGTCCTGAACGTTCCAAGCACAAGCCGTTAGAACATGAACAATTCCAAGCACAAGCCGTATAGAACATGAAGTTCCCACGCACAGCGTTAAGAACATGAACGTTCCAAGAACAACCGTTTAGAACATGAACGGTCCAAGCACAAGCCGTTAAGACATGAACGTGTCCAAGCACATAAGACCGTTAGAACATGAACGTTCCAATCACAGCCCGTTAGAACATGACCTTCCAGAGGCAGGCAAGCCTTTAGATGAGAACATGAGGGAAGTTCAAGCACAAGCCGTTAGTTAGAACCTAACGTTCAAGCCCCAGCCGTTAGACATTAACGGTTCCAAGAACAAGCCGTTAGAACATGAACGTTCCAAGCACAATCAGTTAGATTAGAACCTGACGTTCCAAGCAAAGCCGTTAGTTTTTAGACTGAACTTTTCACCAAAGCACACCGTTAGTTTTAGGAACAATGAACGTCCAACACAATGCCGTTAGAACATGAACGTTCCAAGCACAAGCCGTTAGAACATGAACGTTCCAAGCACAAGCCGTTAGAACATTACACGTTCCATCCAAGCAGCATAAGCCGTTAAACATGAAACGTTTCCAAGCACAACCGTTAGAAACATGAACGTCCAAGCACAAGCCGTTAGAACATGACCTTCCAAGCACAAAGCCCGTTAGATTAGAACATGAACGTTCCATCAAAGCCGTTAGAGACATGAACTGTGCCAAGCCGGAGCCTTTAGAACATGAACGTTCCAAGCACAAGCCGTTAGAACATGAACGTTCCAAGCACAATCAGTTAGATTAGAACATGAACGTTCCAAGCACAAGCCGTTAGTTTAGAACATGAACGTTCCAAGCACAAGCCGTTAGAACATGAACGTTCCAAGCAGCCACGCCTTTAGAAATAACTTCCAAGCACAAGCCGTTAAGATTAGAACAGAACGTTTCCAGTTGAAGAAGAAAAGGGCATAAGGGAGGATTCATCAATACAAGTAGCGGGGAGCGAAAGGAATCGCAGAAGGGACAAAAAGCGCGAAAAGTAAGCCAAGTGAGAAGGAACATAGAAAGGAACGGTGAAGGAGCAGCAGGAACGGGATAAAGAAAATAAGGAAGGGAGGAGGACGGAGCATACGCAAAAGCTACACGGCAAAGCCGGTATAACTAACGTTACAAGCACAATCTTAGTTTAATACATGAATGTTCCAGCACAATCTGTAGTTTTAAACATAGAACGTTCCACGCCCAATCTGGATTTAGTTTTAGAACATGAACGTTCCAAGCACAATCTGTTAGTTTAGAACATGAACGTTCCAAGCACAATCTGTTAGTTTAGAACATGAACGTTCCCACAGAACAAGGCCGTTAACTAAACCCTCAGCATAGTTGAAAACAATCCAAATCGCTGCCTGGTTTACTTTAGATCCCGCAAGCGGCAAAACATTTGATTGTGCATTTAGAAGACAGTTGTTTCGAGGCTTCGCTTAATAGAGAAGAAAATCTTCAGAGGGCAGTACAGCCGCCCATTTGTTGTTTGCAACGCGTCCTTTTGCCCACATTGGTTACCATCCATGGTATAAAACTAGAGTCCTGTATAGAAGGGTGCTCTGTGTTAGGGTCGTCGCGGGCTAGGCCTGCCGTCCTTTCATGGCTGGGTGTCTGCCCCATACCTTACGGCACAGATCTGATGCCCCTGTGGATAACACTGGTAAATGCTTTCCTTTTCCACCGTGATCCCTACCCTAACCGTTCTGAATGCTCCCCCCCATCACACCTCCCCCGTCTGCGAAGTGTTCAAAGTGTTTGCCGATTTATTTTGTAATTCACTGCATTAGCAGAGTAGGATGTGATGATAACTAGGATTGTGAGTTTGTTTTAAGCGACCACTGATCTTCATCGGCCATTGATGTCTTGACAGGATTTCATTTCCAATGGGGCTGCTGTTTGGAATATATGTCCGCATTCTTGTGCAAGCTGATCTCCTCTCATATGTTTCAATGCTGAATGCAGTGAGAAAAGGCAATCTCCTTTTCCTAGTAGTCATCTGGATGTTGTAGTTTTGCTCATAGATGTCCAGTGTGTCCGGTCCCTTGCGGCTGACCAAGCTGTTGATCTGCCGGCTTTTTGGTCAGCAGACACCTTATGTCCACTGCTCTGGTGGTTTTCCCTTCCTGTATAACATTCCACCTTTGCGACATACATGTACAGTACATATTACGGTATATATTGTCTGTACAGGACCCAGTACTTGCCTTGCTGTCAGTGTATAATTTTGGCATCAGCTTTAATGTCATTTTTGCCCAATATTAGCTCCACAAAGTGTAGCGGCCAGTGCAGCTTTGCACAGTTTAAGTCCTCTGATGGTAATTAAGAGCCACGGTGCTAATTTAGCCCCGCACGTATAACCCTACATGTTGACTGTCCACCTCGTGCAATGTGGCCTTTCGGTAAGCCCTACTATTTGTCTTTTGTGGAGCATCATTGTAAAGATCTTCTCTGGCGGTAGCTTGCAGCTGAGATAAGCACAATAACAGTGCATGCAAATCTGGGAGTGGCTCAAGAGCCATGGCATCTTTCCCCCATTTTCCTATTCTGGTGGTTTCCGCAATCCGTTTGTCTCGCAAAAAGCTCGGTACGGGCTTCATCATCTACCAACCACCTGGAACAAATAATGTGTATCCGTCTTAAGGATCTCAACTTTTAGCCCATGCGATGTTGCCATTGTGACATGTCCACGCCCATGTCTAAGACCTTTAGATCCTGTGTTGTCCTAACAACACCTGTATTACTTGGCCACTGTTGGAAGCCTAATATGATGTTTTGGAGCCTCAGCTTCGTTGACATTTCTTGTGTTCTTTTGAGTACTGTAGGGTCGATGGCCTCTTCATGTAAGGTATTGTCTTCTTTCATAGATGTCCTTTCCGCGAACTGCTTGGCATGGTACCAACACTCTCCATTTTCACCTTCCGTGCTGCCTTAGCTGAGCCCATAGGTGGCCACTAACGAGTGAATAGCTATCATCGAATATTGCACTCCGCTCATTCTGTATCACAAGTGTTCGTCTATTTGTCATCATTGTTGTCCACAGGAATCTTAAGTTAGATCTGTTTTCTTTCTGTTTTCTTCTTCAATGATAAAACGGGGAACCTTTGCTGTGTTGGCTATTACGGCAAAGGCTCCTTTCTGAAATGGTTCGCAGATTAGGTCCTGGTCCGGGTGAGGAAACATCATTCCCTGGTCCGGTGAGGAGAACGATCATTCAGGGAGACATCCGAAAATTTAGCCAAGTCAAATACATCTCGGATTGAATCCATTTTTCTGTGGGTGGAATGAGCCACATGTCTTGACGGTATCACCAGCATAATGCTGTCTGTCTTCTTCTTCCAGTTCGACGTGTGATGCAAGTCCTCGGGTGAGGGTCTGCTTTAGTATTCGCTGTCTCCGTGCACAAAATGGGTGCGGAGCCTCCCAACTTCTCGATGATCTTAATGATAATTTGCCTATTAGGTATTTTTCTGGATTTCTTTCTTTGTGCCCTCCACTGTATGGCACTGCTAGTGTCATCACTGTTGTCCGAAACACTGTACAGACAAATCATCGTGAACTTTCCTAATGTAAGAGAAGTCCATAAATACATCTGGGGAATGTGACTATTTTTGTTCTCTGCTGCCTGGCTCTCTTCATAAGCAGTGTTTTGGATATTGCTTAAAAAAAAGAAGTGTGGTGTCATACTTGCACGCTTCTGCAGTGAGGGTACCGATGTCGTTTTATGCACTTTTTTCCCATCCAGACTTCGCACAATCACCAATCTACAAGGGTCTAGTCTTTGAGCGTACAGAAGCAGGTTCCCTGCTGACAAACCTTGTGGCACCCTTGGTTTTTCTCATTCTTGTCCCTTGGGGTGTTTTTTTTGACCAGTATTTTTTAGAGCAGGGTTTTTCAATGTGCTTCTCCACAACCCGTTAATTTAGTTGTGGACAGAGGTTTGTGACATCTCTTTTCTTCTCCTTCCCGCTGTGCCCGTGAGAATGGATAAAAGATTTAGGGATGTTGGATTAAGAATGTCTCTGGTATATGGTGTTATTTTTTGTCACTGCCCACACTCTGAACATGTTGATAAGTGTCTTACAGTCTCTATAAGGGTGACTTGTCAAAGTTGCCAGCATCTTCAGCTAATCCATAATCCTTGAACCAGGTGTTTGCGTTCTAGAGATTTAATTTTAAATACACAAACACATCTTAAGGGCGCGAGGTTTCTTGGGCAATGGAGATTTTTCTGGTCTGGATAACTCTGTCTTCTGCTATTGTGCTGTAGTCGGTGGACCATTGGGAACATCGTATGAGACTTGTCTTGTGTACAGGATTTCTGTTTCTTGTTGCTAAACCAGTATTCTTCCAGGTAGTTTCTCTTCTTAAAGTATTTGGAAACTGGATTTCCGCCTGATGCACAAAGTGCAAGTTTTGGATCTTTCTGGGGGTCCGTCGCCTCAGATAACTCAGAAAGAATGAAAAGGATGAAATGCAACTTGAATCTCCGCTTTATATCTTGAACACTGCGAGTTCACTTTCTCTTGATGTCAGTGGCATTTCGCCACAAGGAGGTCTAGATAACTTTGGTGGCCTGGTAGAAGTGGATCATGCTTTGGCTGACACTCCTAGTTCCATACGCATATCCTCAACTCATCGTAACCTTTTTGATTGGACTTTTGTTAAGAGATTTTAGAACCCCTCAACTTTTCTTTTCCTGAAGCGTGCATCTGGATCATCTCTGGGCTGCTGTAGCACTCTTGTAAACCTTTTCCCATGCTAACTGGTATTTTGATGTAGGATTATTCACATGTAGTGAACGAGCCTATTCCATACTCTGATGACTCCTTGCCTTGGGCCCGTGGTGCTAACAGGTCATTTGTCCTCGCTTCAGTGGTGTCTTACATTTCTATGCGTGTCCTGATTGTCGGCCTCCATGCACCTGTAATGTTTCAGGGACAAATTGTCAAACTGGTGAGTCCAGTGTTCACAATAACTTAAGATATTGCCAAAGTCGTCCAGTAGATGATGCTTTGTTCTTTGAGCGTTTACGTCATTTGCAATGCTATTGTTTGATGTTTCTATTGGCCAGTCTATTGTGACAAAAAGCATTGAACAGTGGTCGATGAGATTGGATCAGATCATTTGGTCTGGGCGAGGGGTGTGGCTTTCGCCCAACCCACCCTTGCCTGAAGCACCCACAGGTATTCGCGGTGAACATGAAGTAGTGTCTCTCCGTTCATTGGTGTAACTGGCTGGCGAGCCGATGTAGCGCATCTACACACGATGCAAAGCATGTGGATGCCTGTAGGGTTATGGCATCCTTATAGAGCTACATGTCCGGAATTCTGTTGGGATAAGCATGGTCCCTTTCCAAATGGACGGCTGTTAGCTCCATCATTATAATTAGGGTAAATCTGGTATGGTCTAGCATCTTTTGACCTCTGAACTCTATGGACCGCCGTTACTAATTCCGGATCTGCCTTTCCCATCTTGTTGTGCAGCTGCTTCAGGACCCCTCGACCTGGGCCGCAGCTGTTGCCACTTCCCTTTTTTTCTGCCCGTAGTGTAATCTAAACCTAGGCTTCCACCTCGGCTCAGCCTTCCCATTGCACATAGCGCCTTCTGTTTCCAACTTCGTCCATATGACTCATTGGACCTTCATGGCTCCTAGGTCTACGGTATATTTACTAGAGATGAGCACTTGTGCTGCCAACACACTGGTAACAATTGCTCACCCCGCACAATGTTCAGCCATGCCAGACGCTTGCAAACTCTTCGCGTTTTCCTGGACCTCGATGACATTAGTATCCTGTTTCCAGGAAGCAGATCAGCTTGGCTCAGCTCCTGTACTAGTATTTTGCACCAAGTTGTTTCGTTCCCTATGGCAATGCTTGTCTTTCTCTGAAGGCCTCCTGAGCGTTCGGGATTTCCGTCCACATGGGCCCACAGTCAATTGGTAACATCTATACTATAATTCACCCTTCTGAATCAGCTTCCCCAGCATTTGCAGTGCTGCGATACCATTGAACATATCATGTTAGGCTTTTCTGTTCTCATTTTTCCCCGATACCGTCTGTTTTTCACTTTCATATTTTTGCAGGCTTTTGTGTTAATTTAGCTGTTCTTTTAGCAACCTCATCTTTTCTTGCATCGCTGACATTAAACTGGAGCCTTAGCACCAGTGGTTTTAGTAGATGGGTGATTTCCTCTGAGGGCCTCGGTTTGTCATTAAGCTTGCCCTGCGGTGCCTGGCCTAGGTTCTGTTTGCCACATTAGCATTGCCTGCGGGCCTATGTTCTGCCACATTATCAGTGCCTGCAGGCCTATGTTCTGCCACATTAAAGCATGCTGCAGCCCTAGTTCTGTCACATTCAGCATTGCCTGCCGTGCCTAATTGTTCTGCCACATTAGCTTGCCTGCGGGCCTAGTTCATGTCACTAGAGCTTCCCTTTCAGGCCTAGGTCGGCCACAGTAGCAGTGCCTGCAGGCTAGTTCTGTCACTAAAGCCTTTGGCCTGCGGGTCCCTATGTTCTGCCAACATTAAGTCGTGCCTGCATTGGCTAGGTTCTGTCACTAAGCAATTGCCTGCAGCTAGGTTCGTCAGCTAAGCAGTGGCCTGCAGGTCCTTGTTCTGCCATTAAGCATACCCTGCAGGCCTAGGTTCTGTCACTAAGCATTGCCTCAGGCCTAGTTCTCTTCCACATTAAAGCAATTACCTCCGGCCTAGTTCTGCCATTAAGCATTGCCTGCGGGCCTAGGTTCTGCCCAATTAAAGCATTGCCATGCAAGGCCTAGGTTCCTCTGTCCACTAGCATTGCCCTGCAGCCTGGTTTCTGCTGCCATTAAGCAGTACCGATGCCAAAGCCTGGTTCTTGTCTGTGTCACTAAGCATTGCCCTGCAGGCCTAGGTTGCTTCCACATAAGCATTTACCTGCCAGGTTTTGTTTCGCGCACCTTAAGCATTGCCTGCAGCCTAGGGTTTCTGCCACATTAAGCTTGCCTGCGGGCCGAGGTTCTGCCAGTTACATTGCCTGCAGGCCTGGTTCTTCCATTAACATTTGCCTCTGCGGGCCTAAGTTTCTGTCACTAAGCATTGCCTGCAGGCCTAGGTTCTGCCACTTACATTACCTGCAGGCCTAGGTTCTGTCACATAACATTGTCCTGCGGCCTAGTTTCTTGCCTTACATGCCTGCGGTCCTAGGTTCCTGCCATTAAGGCGTGCCTGCAGCCTAGGTTCTGCCATTAAGTCATTGCCTGCGGGCCTAGGTTCTGGCCATATAAAGTCCGTCGCCGGCCTAGGTTCGGTCACATTTAACATTTCCTGCGGGCCTAGGTGCTGGCCATTAAGCATTGCCTGCGGGCATGTTCTGCCACATAAAGCATTGCCTGCTGCCTAGGTTCTGCTCCACATAAGCATTGCCTGCGGCCTAGTTCTGCTGTCAACTAAGCATTGCCCTGCGGGGCCTAGGTTCTGCCATATAAGCATTGCCGGCGGGCCTGTTTCTGCCACTATAAAGCAGTACCCTGCAGGTCCTAGGTTTCTGTCACATTAAGCATTGCCCTGCGGCTAGTTCTGCGCTTAAGCATTGCCTGCTGGCCTAGGTTCGCCACCTTAATCATTGCCTGCAGGCCTAGTTTCGCCACAATTAAGATTGTCGTCCTCGGCCTAGGTCTGCCACATTCAGCATTGCTCTCGGAGCCTAGGTCGCCTGTAGCAATTTGCCTGCGGCCTAGTTTCTGCCACATTAACCATTGCCTGCATGCCCCTAGGTTCTGCCATTAAGCATTGCCTGCGGTCCTAGTTTGCCATATGAAAGCGTACCTCAGCCTAGGTTCTGTGCAATCACATTAAGGCATTGCCCCTGCTGGGCCTAGGTTCTGCATTAAGCATTTGCCCTGCGGCCAGGTTCTGCCTGAAGCATGGCCTGCGGGCCTAGGTTCTGCCATTAGCATTGCCTGCGGGCCTAGGTTCTCCACATATAAGCAATTGCCTGCGGTCCTAGGTCTGGCCACATACGCATGCCTGCGGTCCTAGGTTCTGCCACATTAAGCAGTGCCTGCAGGCTCTGCTCTACGCTCCGCTCCCTCGCACTGCGCTCCTCTCCCTCTGCGCTCCGCTTCCTTGCTCTGCCGCAGCCTCTTCCACTCACACTCCTTCCACCCACGAGCTCTGTCACTACACCTCCATCCTGCCCTGCAGGCTCTGCGCTCCGCTCTCTCGCTCTGCGCTCCCTCAGCCTCCTCCCGCACACAGAGCTCTGTCACTACACCTCCATCCTGCCCTGCAGGCTCTGCGCTCCGCTCCCTCGCTCTGCGCTCCCTCAGCCTCCTCCCACCCACCGAGCTCTGTCACTACACCTCCATCCTGCCCTGCAGGCTCTGCGCTCCGCTCCCTCGCTCACTCAGCCTCCTCCCACCCACCGAGCTCTGTCACTACACCTCCATCCT
>WSYH01014797.1:0-15024 GCA_036426205.1 Ascaphus truei
CAATTACCTAGTGTATGACCAATGTTTTGGCCACAACGGCATTCCTCAGGGTCATTGACCCTAACCACTGTGGCCAAAATGTTGGAGTGGCAAGACACACCGGAAGTGTGCTGGGGTGTTGCTTTCTCGCTTCTAACACTCTGAAGGGTGAAGAAATCGGGAGTTCTCTGCGCTCCTTTATCACGGTCATTGACCCTAACTGTTGTGGCCGAAACAATGGTCATATACTATGTATTTTGATTGAAATATTTACGAAATTGAACTTCTCGGAGTGCTGGGAGTACCACGCGATTTATTCCACCTTGTACTGATGACGAATCCTGGAGCCCCCGCTAACCTCTTTCTATTTTATTTGATGCTGAGTGCGCAACACATTGAAAGCTTCCAACAATCTGCACCTGATGTAAGAAACTGGTTCTTATATTTGACCCAACTGTGCTCCAAACAATTACTGTATGGAAAGCTTCAAAACACACTTCGGTGCGTCTAAGTTTCCGTAATACATAACTTCCATAAATAAAATTGTCACGTAGTAACATAACTTACTCATACAGTGCAATGGTTAATTAGCCAATGGCTATGTCAGAACACAGAGCAGTGATTGTCAACCGCGGTTCCGCAGGCACCTTCAAGGGTTCTGTGGCTGACGGGGGGAATAGAGCTGGGACAATTGTCCAAACTGTCCTAGGCGGCGACCCTAGAGCTCCCAAAACAGCAACGGTATCTCTGCATTCACTTCCCTCCTCCAGGTCCAACTTTCGCCCCAACCAAAGGAGGGAGCTGCGGACGCACAGGAGGCCTCGTCGCATCAAGGTATGGCTGTATGCGTGATAGAGAAGTGGGGGAGAGGAAGAGAGAGAAGGGGGTGAAGAGAGAGAAGGGGGGAGAGGAAGAGAGAAGATGGGTAGAGGAAGAGAGAAGAGGGGTAGAGGAAGAGAGAGAAGTGGAGGAAAGGAAGAGAGAAGGGGGAGAGGAAGAGAGAAGGGGGGAAGTGTAAGAGGCGAAGAGAGAGTGGGGGAGTGAAAGAGGTGAAGAGTGACGGACAGGGGGGAGAGTGAGACGGGGAAAGGGGGAATGGAAGAGGGGGAGGGTTTAATTTGCTACCAGCAGTTAACCACCACCACAATGCTGGGATTAGCACTTTGGCAGGCACCTTTGTGCTGACAGGATAACGTTCCCTCGTTTACATTGTTTTTAGCATGTCTTTCGCTGCTTTGATACACTTAAATAAATAAATAGACAATAAATAAAATAGACAAGCTCAATTTAAAACAAATCCGTTCTTTGCGTTTTGACTGGCAGTACACACAGTTACAATGCTGAGATGTAATCAAGCCTTCAATCCAAATATTAATTTTGCCTTTTATGAACCAACAGACCTATCATTCTTTTCATCTGCGGGGTTGCAATTTGTCATATTGTGAGTTATATCACTCACATGTGACACAGTCGATAATGGGTTCGTGCAAGATTTGACTTGTTGTTACGTAGAAGTTTTTTTGGGGGAAAGTCCGCAAGCTGAAAGAACTCCTTTTGAGTTCACGGGTTCCTCGGGACTCTTGGTCCCCTGTGCCTATGTCCCTGTTTACAGTCATAGCAAGATATAAAGATGGTCTATATCAACTAATAATGCAGAAAAAAACAACAACAACTCTCTTCCCTGACATTGACAATATTATACGGGTCATATGGGCAGTTACAGAGGAAAAAGAATTATCTAACCCAAAGGTTGTACACCAAAGAGATGTAGGTAGTTATACCCCGAGGGACATGACAGGTGGTTTTTGTAAATCTTACGCTAATATTATTAATAATAGCTAGTTCTTGTATGAGCTGCTAGTTTATGTAGCGCTTCACAGGACCATTTTTGCAGACCTAGTCCTGCCCCTGTGAAAGCTATAGCATCTATTTGTTTGGTGCCTGAAGCACAGGGAGCTAGAAAGTGATTTGCCAAGATCTCAAGGAGCCAACCACCGGGAATTAAACCAGAACTCCCTGGTCAAACTAAGTGCAGTCAGTGTGTTTTTACTCACTGTGAGCCGTCCCTCTCTCTCTAAATAATACATTCTATCCTAAAAATCGAGTGCTGGGTTAATAGGCTTGTGTGTAAATGTTAAACACTATATATCCCGTGGTAAAAATGTTTTCATTCAGCAATGCTCTCAAAATGTATTAGGAATATGAAGCTCAGCATATTAATTTGGAAGATGTTAATACGTACAGTATGTGTATGAACAGAATAGAGGTGTGTTATTCAGCAGATGAGGGTTCACACAAGGAGGAAAGCAGTCTAATGACCCTCCCTTCACTACTGTATTGATCATGAATATGCATCAGAATAAAGAGTGTCACTCGCTACAAAAAGACAGACACTGTAGCAATTGTACAAAGCGAAAGAGAGACCCACAGAGATCCGCAAGTCACTATGACTGAGTGAAAGCAGTTCCATAGAGCAACCAGACCATATAGTCGAATAAACCTTAAACAACAGAGAAGCGTACAAAGTAACACTGTGCAAAAACCTCTTCACATGGTCAGGGCTTATGGGAAGCATCAGAAGAGCCACGAAGATGAGAGGAATCTAAATTGCAGTGTACCCTGTGGAAGAAACTTTTTAGTGATGTGGTGGTTTTGTCTAATTTTGACACCAGAAAAACCAATAATGGAGGGAAACCCCATGCCTGTATGCTGAATTTGGTGGCAAACAATTTAAGTGGTATACATAACTTGGTAGGCACAGGAGAACTCACACGGTGATGAGGACCATAACATGCAATGAATGTGGCAAAAGTTTTGCTCAGAGCTCAATCTTGTTACACATGTAAGGACTCACACTGGAGAGAGAAACCATACGCCTGCACTGATGTGGCAAATGTTTTCACTCATAGCGCACAGCTATTACACACAAAAACAGTGCACACGGGAGAGAAACCTCTTCACATGCAATGAATGTGGTAAAGGCTTCAGCAAAAAGCTACACACCTACATCACACAACAGAACATCATACGGAGAGAAACCTTACATTTGCACAGAATGTGGGACATGCTTTTAGTCAACAGCTCAAACCTTATCTTACATCAGAGAAATCCATTCTGGTGATAAAACCAATGGATGCAATGATAGTGGGAGAAGGTTCAGTGATTAAAATCCAGCTGTGTGAGGCACCAGAGGAAACACACTGGAGGAGAGAAGCCTATACATGCACTATATGTGGGAGAAGCTTTAGCAATAGCTCAAGTTGTTGTCAGGCATCGAAAATACAGGAGAAGTGAAACTAATGTATAACAGCTTTAATAGAGACGTGGCGGTGATGTTGTGTGGGTTTAGGATAGCAAAAGGTAAGTTTTGTTAATGCTGATTAAAAAAAAAGAGTCAACTGAAAGGTCTTTTCTTATGTTTGTATATATTGCTTAAATTGTACCAAGCAAAAACTTGTGTGTGGCGCAAAGATTACGGAACCTAAGGAAGGTACTCTTAGTTGTCCATTTTTTGTGTTGATAACAATGAAACGCATTAGAGTAGCACCTATAATTTATATTTCTTATAAAATGTAAATAATCCATCCTCTTTACAGGAAAATTGTAGCTTATCTGATACTGAATAAATCCGCAGAATGTTTCTCCACAAAAATCCTTTGTAGAGGTTTAGCAAGATTCATCTTGTTAATGAAGTCATCAAGTTAGGTTTCAAAAATGCCAGAGAAGCATAGGGGTTTATTGAAATGTGTTTTAAACACGTTGAGGGTGTAATCTATTCTAATATTCGGCAAATTAAACCAGTTAAGGACACCAACTCAATTTTTATGGGATAATCTACTAAAGTGTATATCCTACAGCAGTGTTTTTCAACCAAGGCGTCTAGGAATCCTTGGGTTCTTCGGGCATCCCTAAAGAGTTCCTGCAATTTTCATGTCATTTGAAAATTTGTACCAATACAGAAAAATGTACAATGCACCTGATCTCAGACACGCTAGAATAGAGAGGGGTGGGGTTCCTTACAATGTATCTGATCTCAGACGTTGCTATGAGAGAGGGTTGGGGTTCCTACAATGTATCTGATCTCGACGTGCTATTAGAGAGGGTTGGGGTTCTGTTGAATTTACACAATAATTATTGGGTTGTATAAGAGACCTGGGGCAGAGGTATACTCAAAGAGACCAATTTGTTGCTCAAGACACCTCTCCTCTGTCAGCACAGTTGTGACTGTGCTAAGGAGTCTGGGTCTGTTCCAAGCAGGAGGTTTTTACCTTTGTCTGATTACCCAGGTGGAGCTGGTTAATTGTCTAGCTGCATGAACCGCTCTCGCTGGATTCTAAGACCACTAGAGGCTTTTATTTATAACAGGGATAAGTCCCTGGTACAGGTTGCTTAACCAAAAAAAGGCTGGAAACCCCGTCCTGCAGTGTTGGTCCTAATGCCCCATTTTTTTCTGCATAAAAAGCAAGGGCCTAAGCTTCAGATGAATGACAAATGCAATATGCTAATACTCGCCCCACCCCCCACACGACATGTGTTGGAATTATCATTGTGTATAATTCCATGTTGGTTATAGATGCCTCTAAAGTAAAAAAAAATCATATTCAAACAAAGGTGAACTAAAAGACAATAAATAACATTCAGTATAAAAGAGACTTTTGAGGCTTTAAAAGCTTGTGTACAATGAAAAGTGTATATATAATACAAACTGTCATTCTGGTCCATGAAGATATAACACGTCCTTAGCAAACTGTATATGTAAGTGGAGGACATAATACACATGTATAAAAGTCTCATGGTTGCAAAACAGGATGAAAAAAGCCTAGATGATTTATAAAAAAATAAAGTCCCACCAGTAAGCAATTGGCTTTTTTCGCTTTTCTAATTAAATTGGCTTTTTTTCTTTTTTCCAGTGTTTGCGGGGTGGGAGACATGATACATAGGTGGTTATTCACTAAACTGCAATAGTCATGGCTGGAGTCCACAGTACTTTAATGGGAGTTTCCGTTCTATAGCTCCCCAGGCTGCGCTATCACAGTTTAATGGATACTCCCCATAGCCTCTAATGCAGGGGTTGCGACCTTATTTGGTTAAGGAACCCTAGAATTATATTGTGAAATTCTGGGGAACCCCATCTCTCCCGACTCCCCCATCTCTCCTCCGTCTCTCTGTTCCCCTCAGCTGTTCTATCTTTCCCTATCCCATTTTTATCTCCATCTGTCCGTTCCTCTTCTATCTACCAACTCCCCCTCTTATACTCCCCCCTCTACACTACCCCCTCACACTTACCCCCCTTAAACTTACGCCCCCTTACACTCCACCCCTCTCTCCATCCCCATGTCTCTCTCACCCTCTCTCTGTCTCTCTCACCCTCTCTCTCTCTCTGTCTCTCTCACCCTCTCTCTCTCTGTCTCTCTCACCCTCTCTCTCTCTCTGTCTCTCTCACCCTCTCTCTCTCTCTCTGTCTCTCACCCTCTCTCTCTCTCTCTGTCTCTCTCACCCTCTCTCTCTCTCTCTCTGTCTCTCTCACCCTCTCTCTCTCTCTGTCTCTCTCACCCTCTCTCTCTCTGTCTCTCTCACCCTCCCTGTCTTATTTTAACTGCCGTATACCTACACCGAAGTAACCTACCCTTCTTTCTTCCAGATCTGACTCAAGTTTCACACGGGAGACCTCGAAAGACAGGTAGGGAACACCTCCCCTCCAGTATAGTACTTTGTGGGACTGCGGATCAGGTAAGATCCCAGGCGGGATTGCTGCTTTAGAAATTGTGAAGAGGGGGCATCCAGACACTGGTTAAGGGGTTCCGAATCATTCACATCTGGGTTTTTTTTTGTTCGATTAGTGAGGTCAACACACACACACACAACTATGTAACAAAGACAAATGGTCGTAAGTATAAGTGTACTACAATAAATAAACTGTTATGTAAAAAAAAAAATGTCCCGGTTTTTCATTTTCAAAATCTGGTCACCCTAGCAGGGGAGGATGAACACACATGGCCCAGCAGACTGCAGCCCTCCCTCTCGAACGCCCTCCCTCTAACTCCTGCCTCTGGCACCCTGAACGAGGCCTTAGCTGTGGAATCCGATGACGTCACACATTTATTATCGACGGTCGCGGTCCATTCACTGTGAAGGGAACTACAAGAGGGGGGAGCGGTGTGGTGCACGGAGCAGAAAGGCAGCACATTGCATTGCACTGTATTGGCTGTTCTTGTCGATACAATTTTTTTTTGTTATGCTTTAAACACCCATTGTTGTCACAAGCTGTTGTGTGTTTCCTTACTTGGTGGTCTGAAATAAACACTACATCAATAAATAATCTTCGTTGCAAACATGTTCCAGCCAACACGGAAGGGGTGTATATATATTTCTGTTCAAGGGGCGGTTTGTTTATTTGTGCTTTCGGTTGTATTTTTGGCGGGAATGTGTTGGAGAAGGAGGGAGAGCTTAGTAGAAAATTCCATTGACTTTCAATGCTGGAGGCAGCCAGGTTAATGATGGACTGGATTAATTTAGCAACATGGCTAAAGGTCCATATTTTCGAGGAAAATATACCATTGCCAGAGATGATTTAAAATAAGTTCAGAACACAAAAAAAAATGGAAGAAATGGCAACAATCTTTTTTTTTAATTTTTTTTACATATTGAAAAAAAAATCGCTGGAGAGTTTTAGCTTAAAAAAAAGAATAAAATATAGATTCGCCGCAGAACAGTGATGTAAGAAAAGGTAATATCAATAATGATGCCTGAGGACCAGGAGTCACAACAATCAGAATGCACAAATTTCCTGATTAATAGGATTGTGTTGGGTCTCCTGCAATAAAGCACACTTCAGAAGATCCAAAAGGGTGGGGTTTGGGGAACCTGACAGTGTAACTCTTTGGGTGCCCCATCACGTACTGGTAGTACCTACCATGCTATTTGCTCGTTTGAGGGGAGATGGTGTTCTGCATGGCTACGGAGCGCTGAACGCGATCTGCCAGCTGGGGACAAGAAAAGAAGTCCTCCGTTCCGTCATCAGTGACACTGCGGTCACGTAATCGCTCGCTCGAAGCAGTCACGTGATCGATTGCTCGAAGCAGGTCACATGATTGTGAAGTGCCAGACTGGGTGTGGCATGCTGGTGTCAAGGCCCCTCTGGCCAGGGCCGGATTGTACCCACCTGCCGGCCCCCGGTGATTCCTTGAAGAGCAGCCATCCTCCCGCAGCGTCGTCATGTGTCATGTCACATTGTCATGGCAACGCGCCATCATGGGACGTCACGTTATGGCAACGCGTCGCCATTTGACGTCGCGTTCGCTATGACCACTTGACGCAGGAAGAGGGCCGCTCCGGAGAAGGTAAGACCCCCCTCTCACTCACTCCAATACACACACACTTACCTTGGGGTGAGGAGCGGTCCTGCGCCGGTCCAGGGACTCAGCAGCTCCCACCTCCGGTCGGGCAGGAGTTGGATCCCGGCGCCGACAGGAGGAGGGAGAGTATTGCAGGCCGTCATGGAGCTAGGAAGCCTGCCGGCCGCTGCTGCTAGGGTGCCGCAGCACCAGCCCACCGCACTGACCCACCGGGGCAACCCTGATCGCCCAATAGGGCAATCCGCCCACGCCTCCGGCACTCAAATAGTTAAAGCAGCAGCTCCTCCCCAAAAAATAATGTCATAACATATACTATTAGTACATGTTGCATTGATCTATTTCTTCCTTTTCATTTTTTGTTCAAACTCGTTCGTTTTTGCTGAGTCTATTACTTTACTGGCATCCGCAGTTACCACTGCAATGAGTGTGGATGGCAGCAGGCCATTTTAACTTCCCGGTAGGTACATTTTCAGCCAATGATATCAACAGAAAGGCTTCTTCTCAGAGGAAATAGAACATTAATGAGCCAGTAATAAGCAGGCAGGCTGCTGATTTTTGTATGTGGTAAAACCGCTTCCTGTAACCCACCACAGTATAAAAATAGCAACAGCAGGAGAGCCCTTCCTCGTAGTTATACAGTATACTGGTAATCAGAGGGGGTTTCCCGTGTATTGGGTTTAAATATGAGGTTTAAGTCTGTCTCCTGTGGAGGGAGAGACAAGGAGAGCGATGGTAGAGCCCAGCATTAGAAAACACAGCAGCAGTGCAGAGTAAATTTCCAGCACCTACCCAGATATGACGCACGTACAGTCATTTCAGCCTGTTACAGAGATCTGAGCATGATTATGTAAGGCTCTGTAGACACAAAGCATTCTGGGTAGAGCAATGCATAATGTACATTTTGTCTTACCTTCATAAAACCTATTACTGTGTGCATGATCCAACTGCAGGCTCAGTCTATGCAACTACAGGGGTTCTTTAATGAATAACCTGCTAAAAGCAGTAGTACGTTTTTCAAAGATATTTGATTTGATTTTACTGACGAACTTTGCCATTCCTTTCAACATGGTTGACTGTGAAATCTTGCAGTAGTTCTGATATTTTGGAGAAATATATTTCAGGGTTGGTGAACTATAGGCACTGCTATGCTATAGATGCAATATATTTTAGATTACATATCCTTTCATTCTTACCAGTTCTCCTGTAATATAGACACATTTGGTCCACAGTGTGGACTACGCTACGAGTCCATCAGGGAATTAAATGTGCAGTCCCGCGTAAGGCCAATGTTAACAAATGGCGGTGACATGTTTAACAGATTAAGGGCATCATGCAGTAAGCGCCGATAAGGCTTTTATCGGCATTTTCCCGACAAATTTGCCTTTGCTATTCAGTAAGCGCAGATAAGTGGCCAAAATCGGCATTTTGTCTTCCAGATAAGAATTTATCGGCAGGCGGCTGCCGATAACCCACTTATCGGCACTTTTCGCCACTTTTTGAAATCGGCTGTATTCAAGTAGCCCCGATCAGCTTATCGGTGCTGATCGGCACTCTAAAATTGAGATTTCTACGGCAATTTGTCCCGCCAACTAAAGTTGGCAAGTTGGAGGGGAGAAGGATCGGCAAGGTTGCCGGGACGGCACTTAGAAAAAATAGCTCATCTCTACATCAATGGAGTCAATGGAGCGGGGACTTATAACTTTATAGGAGTGTTTACATTCTATTGCTCATAATAAAAATGTGCTTGGCATTACAGTGTCGATGTGATTCACTTCATCGTATCACCACTTACGTTTATTATTGGCAGAACATTGTACTTTTCTATGTTATGATGTTTTGCGTGTCACATTAGTCTTAATGTTATGATGTGTCAAGGGAAACTCCTATTGTAAACTCTTAAAGGAATAGGTCACATCATATGAAACATATTACTTAAGTGTGCTTCAAATTATTATATGATGTAACAGATTTCACACATCTAACAGATCCAGCATATAGGTGAAATGCAGGCAAAAAACCGGGCGCTTACCTTAGGGTATTAGTACAGGGTAGAGAATAAAGTAAAATACTTATCCCAAAACCAATGGATGTAGTCTTTCACAGTGCAATCCGTGGCTTGCGATGAATTCCTCTGCTCGACCCCAGAGAGGGGTATCCAAACCCTCAAGGTATAGGAGAACGGAAAGGAAAAAAGGGGGAGCAAAGGATTAGATGGACCTATATTAACATCAGCATTAACAAAACTTACCTTTTGCTATCTAAACCAATCACGCAACCGTCTATTAAAGCTGTTATAATGTATGTTTCACTTCTCCATGTATTTTCTGATGCCTGACACAACTTGAGCTATTGCTAAAGCTTCTCCCACATATAGTGCATGTATATGGCTTCTCTCCAGTGTGTTTCCTCTGGTGCCTCACACAGCTGGATTTATCACTGAACCTTCTCCCACAGTCATTGCATCCATATGGTTTATCACCAGAATGGATTCTCTGATGTAAGATAAGGTTTGAGCTGTTACTAAAGCATTTCCCACATTCTGTGCAAATGTAAGGTTTCTCTCCTGTATGAGTTCTGTTGTGTGATGTAAGGTGTGAGCTTTTGCTGAAGCCTTTACCACATTCATTGCATGTGAAGAGTTTTTCTCCCGTGTGCACTGTTTTGTGTGTAATAAGCTGTGCGCTATGAGTGAAACATTTGCCACATTCAGTGCAGGCGTATGGTTTCTCTCCAGTGTGAGTCCTTACATGTGTAACAAGATGTGAGCTCTGAGCAAAACTTTTGCCACATTCATTGCATGTGTATGGTCTCTCACCTGTGTGAGTTCTCCTGTGCCTACCAAGATGTGATTTACACTTAAATTGTTTGCCACAGTCAGCACAGGCATGGGGTTTCCCTCCATTATGTGTTTTCTGGTGCAAATTATAACCCATCCAATCACTAAAAGTTTTCCCACAGTCACTGCAGATGTAGATTCTCTCATCTTCGTGGCTCTTCTGATGCTTCCCATACCCTGACCTTGTGAAGAAGGTTTTGTCACAGTTGTTACATTTGTACAGCTTCTCTGTTGTTAAGGTTATATTTCGGACTATAATGTCTGGTTGCTCTATGGAACTGCTTTCACTAGTCATGGGACTTGCAGGATCTCTGTGGGTCTCTTGCGCGTTGTACAATTTCTTACAGTGTCTGTCTTTTTGTAGGCGAGGGAAACACTCTTTAATTTCTGGATGCGTTTCATGTAAGATGATATGAGGGAGGTCATTAGACTGCTTTCCTCTTGTGGAACCATCATCTGCTGAAGATAAACACGTCTACATTTTCATACACATACTGTACAGTATTAACATCTTCAAACATGTAATTGCTGAGCTTCATATACACTAATACATTTGAGAGCATATGCTGATGAAGAACATTTTACCCAGGGATATAGTGTTGACTATTTAACACAGCCGTATTAAACCCAGCACTCGATTTTTAAGGAATGTTATTATTTAGAGAGAAGGAGCGGCTCAGTGAGTAAAAACACTGACTGGCACTGAGTTTGAACCAGGGGAGTCTGGTTTAATTCCCGGTGTTGGCTCCTTGAGATCTTGGGCAAATCACTTTATCTCCCTGTGCTTCAGGCACCAAAAACATAGATTATAAGCTCCACAGGGCAGGGACTGTGTCTGCAAAAATGTCTCTGTGAAGCGCTACATAAAACTAGCAGCGCTATACAAGAACATGCTATTATTATTATTAGCGTAAGATTTAACAAAACACCTGCATGTCCTCTGGGGTATAACTACTCATCTCTTTGTGACACCTTTGGTTAGATAATTATTTTCCTCTGTAACTCCCATAATGACCGTATAATAATTAGTCATGATCAAGGAAGAGAGTTGTTGTTTTTTTCTCATTATTAGTTGATAAGAACCATCTTAGTATCTTGGCTATGCTGTGAAAACAGGGTACATGGCCAGGGGACCAAGAGTTCCAGAGGAACCCGTGACTCAGAAAAAGGGTTCTTTCAGCTTGCGGCTTTCCCCAAAAAAACATTCGTACAACAACGTCACAAATGCTTGCAGAACCATATATACTGTGCAATGATGAGTGATATAACTCACAATATGACAAATTGCACCGCAGATGAAAAGAATATAGGCTGTTGGGTTCATAAAAGGCCAAATTGTTTGAGTGAAGTGCTTGATTGACATCTCACATTGTACTGTGTGTACTCCAGCAAAACGCAAAGAACGATTTGTTTTAAGTGAGCTTGTCTAATTTATTTATTGTCTAATTTATTTATTTAAGTGTATCAAAAGACATGCTAAAGAGCATTGTAACAGGGGACTTATCCCTGTTCACAAAGGTGCCTCTAATCCAGCAGTGTGGTGGTTAACTGCTGGTAGCAAATTAACTAGCACCACCTGTGTGAGTACAGTTAGTAGAAAAAGCCTGCCTTTGAGACAGGAACTCTCTCCTCCTTTGCTCACGTGTGAGCTGACCTGTGGAGAAAGAGCAGAGGTTCTTGAGTCACAGGAGAGACTGACCAAAAGAAACCCAGATCTCTGGAGCTGACCGGTCTTAAGCTCTGCACCGCAGAGCTGATTTTCAAGACACAGGGAAAACTTCTAAACCTGTATGCTGACCAACCCTGGAGACAAGGGAGCTGAAGCAGGGACAGTGAAGATTTTCCCTCCAAGAAACAGATAAGACTTTCAGTATTAAGAGACTGCTTATATCTGCTTATTTTCATGTTATGTGTTTGGGCTGGGAGAAGCTTAACTAATGGAGATGTGAACTGATTGCAAGGATTTCACTAGAAGTACTCCCAAGTGATTAGAAGCTTTGTTCCCCCCCCCCCCTTGTTTGGATGAATTTCCTGATGAAAAGGAAAAGGCACAATAAAGCCTTATTATAATTTCACATTATAAATGACTCCAAGTGTGTACCTCTGTAAACGTCCGTCCACAAGCATCTAATGAATAAGTGCAGTATTCAACCTAAATTCCCTAAACTCCATCACTTAATTAACATGCTAATTTGCACATTGTTAATAGTGCTGATGCAGCCAGGCATAATTTCATTTATCAATAGATAACCAAAGATGTGTTGCTAATGAGATAAAACAAAACAGTTTTTATTTTGACCTTTCAAATTTATTTTATTTTTATTTATTTATAAAATATTTTACCAGGAAGTAATACATTGAGAGTTACCTCTCGTTTTCAAGTATGTCCTGGGCACAGAGTTAAGACAAATAATACATGGTTACAAATACAGTTACATAAATGAACAGAGTATACATTATATACAGCAGGGCCCCTTTTCTCGGCGCTCCGCTTTTCGGCGATCCGCTGATACGGCGGCACCGAGAAGGGGGCCGCCATGTTGAATTTAAAATCGCACATGCGCAGAACGGGCGGATGCGCCCGGCGCGCATGCGCAAACCGTAGGTCGCACATGCGCAGAACGGCGAAAATACCGGTTTGTGCATGCCCAGCACTGAAAATCGCCGGATCCGCTTTTCCAGAACTTAAACTGGTGGTGGATGTGAGAGTCTCTGGTAGGTTGTACCAGTTTTGGGGTGCACGGTAAGAGAAGGAGGAACGGCCAGATACTTTGTTGAGCCTTGGGACCATGAACAGTCTTTTGGAGTCTGATCTCAGATGATGTGTGCTGCATGTGGTAGGGGTGAGGAGCTTATTCAGTTTGACTCTTTTTTTATAATCAGCATTAACAAAACTTACCTTTTGCTATCTAAACCAATCACGCAACGGTCTATTAAAGCTGTTATAATGTATGTTTCACTTCTCCATGTATTTTCTGATGCCTGACACAACTTGAGCTATTGCTAAAGCTTCTCCCACATATAGTGCATGTATATGGCTTCTCTCCAGTGTGTTTCCTCTGGTGCTTCGCACAGCTGGACTTATCACTGAACCTTCTCCCAAAGTCATTGCATCCATATGGTTTATCACCAGAATGGATTCTCTGATGTAAGATAAGGTTTGAGCTGTTACTAAAGCATTTCCCACATTCTGTGCAAATGTAAGGTTTCTCTCCTGTATGAGTTCGGTTGTGTGATGTAAGGTGTGAGCTTTTGCTGAAGCCTTTACCACATTCATTGCATGTGAAGAGTTTTTCTCCCGTGTACACTGTTTTGTGTGTAATAAGCTGTGCGCTATGAGTGAAACATTTGCCACATTCAGTGCAGGCATATGGTTTCTCTCCAGTGTGAGTCCTTACATGTGTAACAAGATGTGAGCTCTGAGCAAAACTTTTGCCACATTCAATGCATGTGTATGGTCTCTCGCCTGTGTGAGTTCTCCTGTGCCTACCAAGATGTGATTTACACTTAAATCGTTTGCCACAGTCAGCACAGGCATGGGGTTTCCCTCCATTATGTGTTTTCTGGTGCAAATTATAACCCATCCAATTACTAAAAGTTTTCCCACACTCACCGCAGGTCGCACATGCGCAGAACGGCGAAAATGCCGGTTTGTGCATGCGTAGCACGGAAAATCGCCGGATCCGCTTTTCGCCGATTTTCACTATACGGCGGGCCTCTGGAACGGAACTCGCCGTATACCCAGGGCCCTGCTGCACAAGCCATTGCATGCACAGTTAAAGAAAATATATATTATGGGCGTATGAAACAGTTACAGACCAGATTAAAATGTGAGACAGCCTTAGATTTGAAAGAACTTAAACTGGTGGTGGATGTGAGAGTCTCTGGTAGGTTGTTCCAGTTTTGGGGTGCACGGTAAGAGAAGGAGGAACGGACAGATACTTTGTTGAGCCTTGGGACCATGAACAGTCTTTTGGAGTCTGATCTCAGATGATAAGTGTGCTGCATGTGGTAGGGGTGAGGAGCTTGTTCAGATAGCTGGGTAGCTTGCCCATGAAGAATTTAAAGGCAAGACAGGAAAGGTGAACTTTGCGCGTAGACTCGAGTGATGACCAATCTAGTTCTTTGAGCATTTCGCAGTGATGTGTGTTGTAGTTGCATTGGAGAACAAAACGACAAATTGAATTGTAGAGGGTGTCAAGTTTGCTAAGGTGGGTTTGAGGTGCCGAGCCATATACTATGTCTCTATAGTCAATAATTGGCATTAGCATCTGCTGTGCGATACGCTTTCTGACCAGGAGACTTAGGGAGGATGTGTTCCTGTAAAGTACCCCTAGTTTGGCATAGGTCTTGGTTGTCAGGGTATCAATGCGCATCCCGAATGTTAAGTGGGAGTCAAACCATATGCCCAGGTACTTAAAACTAGTGAAAGGGGTTAGGGTGGTGTTAGTGTTGGTTCTAATCTGGAGCTCAGTCGCTGGAAGCTTTAAAAATGTAGTCAAATGTTCTCATGTTTTTATTTTGTATATACAGTATATAGTTGTTGCTACATTGAAGACTTTGGGGATTATACAGTAAACTGCGATAGGGCCAATCCCGCACTATTTTAGGAAAGCCCCATTGACAATTTATAGAGATTAATCTGGACTCTAGAGCAGTGTTTTTCAACAGGGGTTCCTAGGGACCCTGGGGTTTCCCAGGCCCCCCTAAAGGGTTCCCTGCCATTTTTAGATAATTTGAAAATTGTACCAAATACAGAAGAATTTACAATGCATCTGATCAGAGGGTTGGGGTTCCTTACAATGCATCTGATCTCAGACGCGCTATTAGAGAGGATTGGGGCTCCTTACAATG
>WSYH01014798.1:0-15022 GCA_036426205.1 Ascaphus truei
CAAGGCTGATCGTCACTGCCAAAAGGGTCCTTCTTTCAAACCTGGTGATCTGGTCTGGCTGTCGTCCAAAAATATTAGGCTCAAAACTCCTTCACCCAAACTGTCCCCTAGATTCTTGGGACCATTCAAAATCCTAGAGAAGGTTAATCCAGTAGCCTATCGTCTCGATCTTCCTCACTCAATGAAAGTTCCGTCTGTGTTCCATGTTTCCCTCCTTAAGGAATTTGTGTCCAGTCCTCATTTCCCGGATCCCTCTCAGAGACCCAATCCAGTGTCCACCCTGGGCCAACAGGAGTACGAAATACAGTCTCTCATCGACTCGTGTTTGTCCAAAAGGGACTTCAGTTTTTGGTACACTGGAAGGGCTAAGGGTCCTGAGGAACGTTCCTGGGTACCTGCACACCACATCCACGCCCCAAGGCTGCTTTATCAGTTTCACCAGAAATTCCCCCTTAAGCCGTGGTTGGATCACTCGGAGATTGATCCTCAAGGGGGGGATACTGTGACGACTCAGGAGATTCCTTTCTCTCCTTGTCCCTCTCTCCTATCTCCTCTTGCCCCTTCTACTCCTTCCCACACCTCTCCTTTACCTTCTACCTCTCTCCCCTTGCCGCAACGCGTTCCCCGCAGGTCTCGCATACCCACGCGCTCCCTGAGACCCTGCTTTGATCCTCTCCGCTCCCTCTCTCCCGCAGTGGCCGCTTTACCTTCCCCTGTGGTGCCATCCGTCCCGTTGCCTCCTCCGTGCGTGGTGCCCGCGGCGCGGCATTCCGCACGCCTGGTGATGCGTCCGGTGCATGCGCTCCCTCAGCCCATGGAAGGCACGCGCATATGGTCCTCCGCTGCTCTCCTTGGTTCACCTGCTTCCTCCTCTCTGCCGCTGCATGCCATCTCGCGGTCGCATGTCACACGCACGGTCCCCTTCTCTGGGCTCCGTGCTCCTCCTGCAGTCTTCCCTTGCTCCATGCTGTCCCCCTCTGTGTTGCAACCTGTGAGCGCGCATCCCCAGCTTACAGGGGGCACGCGCACAGGCTCTTCTTATCCTGTTCCCCATGTCTCCGCCTCCCAATCCCCTCAGGCCATTCCCCTGACTGCCCCTTCTGTCTCCTCCTCTTCTCTCCCTGTCCTATCCCTGTCATCTCCCACTTCTCTCTCTACTCCTCCCCTCTCTCCTATTGGTATGCCCTCCTTTATAACCCCTGTCTGTCCACTTCTTCCCCGCTCTGCATATTTCCTGTTTCCCTGTTTGTACCTGACCTATGCTGTGCTCCCTCTGTGTTCCTGTTGTTTCCTGCTCCTGTGTTATCTTGGATTTCCCTGGCTTTGACCCCTGCTTGTCCTGGACTACTCTGCTCTCTGGTATCCCTTTGCACCCTGCTACGCATACTACTTCGCTTACCTCTGAATTCCTAGGACCTGGCTTATACTCTGACGATTCTAACCTCTGGACTCCTGAACATTGGCACTTGGACACGACTATTCTTATGGACATCCCCAAGCGTTGCAAGTATAAACTAACAACTCTTCCAACAGGTCCAGCAATGCCATACCACACTCCGGGCTTGCTCCCACTGCTGTGGGTGTGTAGTATCATACCGTTCCCACCTCAGTTCTGGGGTCTAGCCAGGTCTGCAGGCATACAGGCGTGACATTTATAGCCTCTGACTTGGTATGATTGACTTTAAAATTTGAAAGTTTGTCGAATTCATCAATTGTATCAAACAGACTTTTTAGGGATAATTTTGGGTTGGTCAGAGAGAGTAAAATATCATCCGTGAACAGGGATACTTTGTATACTTTGTTTCCTATAGGGGCACCTTTTATTTCTGGTTTTGCTCTTATTCTTGAAGCCAATATCTCTATGCATAGAGCAAATAGCAAGGGGGATAGCAGGCATCCCTGTCTGGTGCCGTTAGAGATTTTAAATGGGGCTGAGATATAACCTGAGGTACGTACTATGGCCGTTGGGCTGGAGTATAGTGCTTTAATACCATTTATACAAATGTTGTGCCGTCCTACCTCTCTGAGCACCCTAAACATAAAAGGCCAAGCCAACCTGTTGAATGCTTTTTCTGCATCCAATTCCAGTATCAGTATAGAGCGTTGATTCGTATTGCTGTTATGTATAATATTAATAATCCTGCGTATATTGTCTAATGCTGGTCGCTCTGGGGTAAAACCTACTTGGTGGATGGGCCAAAATGTTTAATACCTTGTTCAGTCTAGTTGCCGAAATTTTTGCAAACAATTTAATATCTGTGTTTATCAAGGAGATAGATCTGTAGCTAAGGCATAGTGTGGCATCTTTCCCTTCTTTTGGTATTACAATTATTGAGGCTTCTAATGAGTCATTTGGTAAAGCTTCGCCTTTCAAAATGTTATTAAACCACCTGACAAGATGGTTTCAATATAATCTCAAACTTTTTAAAATAAAGGTTGGAAAACCTATCCGGAACCCGGAGCCTAGGAGTTTTTAAGGAATTTGATAGTTGCAGACATTTCCTCTGCTGTTATTGGGGTTCCTAGATAGTCGGCCTCTGGCTCATCTAGTTTAGATAATTTTGTTGCTCTTATATAGTTATCTTGTTTTGTCTCCAGGTCTGCATTTATTTGGTCAGATTTCACCTGATTATAAAGACTGCTGTAGTATGTCACAAACTCTTCATTGATTTTAGCAGGGTTATATGTCAACTCGACCTGATTAGTCTTTATACTATATACTGCTGCGGCTCATCTGAGTCTAACACATCGCCGTTTTTTCCCTGACTTTTTCCTGGAATGCGACGCACTTCACCTGGAGCATGCCGCATTCATTTTGCGTTCTCAGCCACGGGTCATGCGCGGTTGATGCGCAGTTGATGCGTTTATTGAGAATGGTTCGAATTTAATAGGTTGCAATTCTTCGCGTGTCCGCCAGATGTCATGCGCATGTTCAGTAATGTTTCGACTTCGCGTGTGTTTTCATATTAAAAAAGATACCACAGTGTGCTATTGTAACTTGGCCTTGAGACTGAAGGAAGAGGTTGCAAAAATGTATCAATTTAGGATGTATTTATTTTATTTTATAATACTGCATTTTTAATTGCTTTATAACAGACTTATATATCTGTATCTGGTTATGATGCTATTTCATAATGTGCCTGAGTTTCATTATGTCTACATATACTGTTTTGATCTAAGTATACCAAGACTAATCACCATCTATTGGTGGCACATTTTTTAATTTGTTTTTACTGTTGATTGATGATAGGCACATTACCCACCCTACCTGATTGAATTCAGTGACAGGTGTGTTGCGTTAATGTTTGCCTATATATTCCTGTATCACACAGCTGATGGATCACTCTTTGACGAAGGCCTGCGAGCCGAAACGCGTCAGAGGACCCATCAGCAACCCATGTCTGTTCAATAAACTTGATTTTTAGTCACCACCACTGTCTACACCCTGTGTTTGCGGCTGTGCAGCGCTACTTTCTTCGGCTTTGCTGAGAGATCCTTCCCTGAGTCTAACACATCGCCGTTTTTTCCCTGACTTTTTCCTGGAATGCGACGCACTTCACCTGGAGAATGCCGCATTCATTTTGCGTTCTCAGCCACGGGTCATGCGCGGTTGATGCGCAGTTGATGCGTTTATTGAGAATGGTTCGGATTTAATAGGTTGCAATTCTTCGCGTGTCCGCCAGATGGCAGATATTAGATTTCATGAATTGTAATGCCATATCGCTCTAGAAATGTTCGACTGTGCAGGTTTTATTTAAAAAGATACACAACACAGTGTGCTATTGTAACTGGCCTTGAGACTGAAGGAAGAGTTTGCAAAAATGTATCAATTTAGACTTTTCATATTAAGAAAGACAAAGAACCATTTCGGTTCAGTATTCTCCAGAACCGCCGCCCACCATGATGTTCAGTGCAGGGCCCGTTTTTCCAAAACCCACAGAAGTTACCGCGTATTTGATATGGGCCCGAGATTAATGCAACAGATGATAAGATGGCAACAGTTGTACAAATTTATCAGTTTTTATCGAAAACTATGACTTTTACAAATTTTCGCCAGCTCCTCATACGTGGAAGCGTGCAATAAGGAAAAAGCTATGTAGCATCCCTGTTTTTATCGTATTGAGCCACAATTTGTTGGAGGGTATTGGTGTGTATCACCGTCTTTTCCTGTATATATGATCATGCACGGCAAAAGGCGAAGGGTGTGTGTAAAAAACCAACTAAGAACGACAGTCGCTGCCAAGCAATGCACTGGCCACCGCCGCTTCCAATAACGGTCCCCACCGTCAGTCACAACACCCTGCTGTCTATCCAGAACGCCTGGCCGGATTTTGCGTGCAGTTTTGGTGATCAATCTAGCAGATTGTACAGTGGCGCAGCTTTTATTGAAGGCTCAATGCCGTCCGGCCGGTGCGTGTGTGGAGCAGCTGGAGACGCGGCTACGTTCGGCGCACTGTGACGTCACAGTCACATGCGCGCCCGCTTCCCCGGCTTCCCCGGGCTTCCCCGACACCCCTGGAGATTAAAGTAAGGTAAGCGTGGGGTGCGGGGAAGCATAGGGGAGAAGAGGAGCCTGGTTTCGGGGTCGGGAAGGGGGGCAAATTGCGCGCGAAGTGGAGGGGGTTGCGTGAGGGAAACGCGGTGGCGCGCGGTTTGATTCGGGCGCAAGCAGAGTAGATCCCGGCATGCCGCTCGCATTACTTCAAATAAAAGCTGCCGCCATGTACCTACGCAATTTCCATCCTCACAGGCGGACTACAGGTGGACTAGTCCGCTGCAACTATCGACCATGATGATTAAGAACACTGGACTGGCAGTGGACACGGCGCCGGCGCCAGCTGAATGGGGAAATTCTCCTATGTGAGTATATGTTGCCGTATTATTTTCTGTGTTTTTTTTATTGTGACAACAGTCTCAATATCGGTTGCGATCAAAAAGTCAAGCGATTCTCTGTAAGCAATAATCTTGGCTGAGCGGCTTTCTACAGTATGTACTAGTACGTGCAGAACTGAACAATTGGTGGAACGCTAGACTCGGCGCATGGAACCTTTCTAGAACGCATAGGCGTGTCATTACATCGACGGTAGGGCCATGCGCTGGGTAACAGGAGACGCCCCCCGAGAAAAATTATTGGTGGACTGGCTGGGAACTTCTTTAGACCATTACAGTAAAACTTTCTTTTTTTTTCCTCAGAAAGAAAACGGCTAATGTGAGTGGATTGTGCGATGGGGATAATATCACTTTTTGTAACAATGCTGCACATTTGCTGAATCGGAGTTAAAAACCCACGTACCGGAGTCTACAGTTTAGTGGCCGTTGTTATTGATTAGGCATAGAATACTGTACCTGAAACATATGCTATGTTTTCCGGCCGTACATATACCATACTTTTTTATATACATATACTGTGTTGTAATAACCCGAAAAATAAAACTAGGCCTTTATTCTACATGTATTACAGTACTGACATACAGTATGTGTCTTCTATTACAGTGCCAGTACATACAGTACAAACAGTACTGTATGTGTCTTCTATTTTTTTTAATACTCTTGTACTGAGCATTCCTACATTATACAGTACAGTATGCCGGGCCGTAGTGTACATTCTAGAAACACTGTAATTTTGTTATCGTAGCAAAAGGAGCCAATGGAACAATGTAAAACAAATCAACATGTTCTTATATGGTGGTGTAAGTACAAAAACATTGATTTACAAATACGGTACAATGTACAAACATTTTAAGTGCACAGCAATTCAAAAACTCAAAGGTGTATAGTTACTGCTACAGTTGTGAAAACCATTTATGTCAGTCAGTAGGTTTACAGTCACATGTTTTAAAAACAAATTCTTTATTCATAAAATATACAAAACGCAACATCTCCTTATTAAAGAACGGCAATCAAAACATATACAGTTTGATGTGTCAAAACAGTCTGCACCAGTACGTCCTTTATTTTATATACAACAGTATATATATTTGTGTTATTTATATTTATATACAACGTATATATATTTTTATATTATATTTAGATTACAACAGTATACAGTATATATATTGTTGTATATTTATATATTACAACAGTTAAGTATATATTTGTATATTATATTTATATACAACAGTATATATATTTGTATATTTATATTTATATTAAACAACTGTATATATACATGATGAGAAGAGTGCATTAGGGGCAAATACACTCAGCAGAAAATCACATCTGACTGTATCCGACCGCATAAAGAAGATGAGACGCAGAATTGGATGAAATATGTGACGTTGAGGTTAGTACTGGTACAGTTACAGGAGGTAAAAGTGTTGTTAGGAAAACGGTACTGTACCATTAAATTATTTATATTCCTTGTCATTACAGACGTGCCCCATGATAAGGACGCAAACAATCAAAAGATGGGTTCCAAGTCCGGCTGGATCGACATGGGGAAGGTTTCCATGATTATCTTCACGACAGTCTACTGTGTCCGCTGGGAGGTTTGGCAAGTCTTTTGCATTCCACAAAAAAGGCCGCATATCTTTGAAGCCGCGGCGCAAATCACCCCGTGAAGCTGCTGGTGGGTGTGCCATCTCTAGCGTGGACCAGGATGCATTGTCATTTTGAAGATACAATATATATGAAATATTAATGTAAGCCTTATGCATTTCACTCGGTACTTTCACTATGGTAGCCTTACTGTATGCACTTAAGTACTGTACCTATTGTGCAGTTTTTTGAGCACTTTTCTTTTCTTGCTATAGGAATCATGAATAAAGCTTTCTTCCAAGACAACATTGTCCATGTCCGTGCAATACTCACACGTGAGTTCCCGAATGGTCACTGCTTCTATCAGGACAACGATCCAAGCACACCACGTCAACAACGCATATCCTTGAGAGGGGCGTGGCGTATTCAACTACGTGGTGAAGACGCCACGGAGTAAGTGCGGTAAACCGTGTCTCTTTTTTTTTTTTTCCCCACTATTTGTTTTTACTGTGTACTGTATCCTAACTACTTGTCCTTTTTTTCCAATGACAGATCGCCAGACTTCATCCAATCAAAATGGTCTGGCATTAGTGAAGGTGCGAAACCCCTCCAAAAAGGACGATTTGTTGAAAGGCATAAGTGAGTTTTTTGACAGTGAATGTGACGTCCACCTTGGCAACGGCCTGCAATAAATATATAGACCATATTGCCACTGTGTTGCCCATTGTGATCGCTCGTAATGGGCAAGCATCAGGAAGTAAGAGTACTGTGCGGTAGTATTGTAAGTACATTATGATACAGGTAGTAGGCACATTTTTTCTTTCCCAATAGTCAGAGTACCATGTAGTTTCCAGTATAGACTAGTTTTGACAGTACACAGCACTACTCCTACTAACTGCTCAATATTTTTTATTTCAGAGAAAGCAACACCAGCCATGTACAGTAGTACTACACAACATGCAATGCCATAATACAGTCCGCACAATAACTGCACTAATTTTTTTGTTTTCTTGTCGTTTCAGGAAAAAAGGTGGCCTGTGGGAGGTGGGTGGTGTTGGTGTCCTTCTAATCTGTTGTACCGTTCAAATGTACAGTATATAAACCAGTAGAATGATGTACACAAAACCTCTCCTCTCTCAATGAACTCACTGTACTGTACACAGAATGAAGGAACAAGATAAAGACGGAAAAATAATATTACTATATAATAATATAATATATATATATAACATGTTCGACAATCACCCAAAATCTACTCGCCCAATACCAAACATCCTACTCGCCACCTAGTCCTGCACCCAACCCCACCCCTAGTCCCCGCCCCCGCCCCAGTCCCGCCCCCACCCCCGCTTTAAATAACATGATGACTAAAATCCATTAAAAATGACATAAATATATTTATATTGTTTACATTATACACAATTAGTCCTGTTATACGTGTGTGTGTGTGTGGTCTGTGTAAAATGTCGATCTAGAAAAAGGCCAGGTGGTGAATGACTAGTTTCCTGAACCCCTTAACCCGTGCCCTGACGTCCCCCTCTTGCACATATCTTAAGCACAATCCCACCTGGTATCGTTACCTGATCCGCAGTCCGCTGTGCCAGTACCCTCATTCCGAATGTTTATACATTGGAGGGGTTATTTATTTTATTTTTGTTTTTTATGTTTTAATATGTGTTCCGTACCTGTCCTTCTGGTTAGGGTGGGATTCGATGTCTTCCGTGTGAAGCTTAGTCATTCTGGAAGCAAGGCCGAAGTAGGTTATTCGGTGTAGTAATAGGGCAGTTAAGATATATTAGGGTAAAAGAGATCCGAAACATAGTGGAGACAGACCAGGGAGATATGGAGAGAGGGGTGAGAGATAGAGAGGGTGATTGAGAGAGAGAGTGTGAGTGAGGAGTGAGTGAAGGATAGAGTGATGAGAGAAAGGAGAGATGGTGATAAAGAGAGAGCAGAGAGAGAAGGTGAGTGGAGAGAGGGTGAGTGATAGAAGAGGTTGAGGAGAGGAGAGAGAGGTGAGGAGAGAGATAGGGTAGAGAAGACTTCGGGTGCGCGCCGCGCGCGGATGCGCGCGAGCGCGCGCGCGGGTGCTCGCCCGCGCGGGTGCCGCGCGCGGCGCGGGTGCGACGCGCTGCTCTGCGCCATGTGGTCGCGCGCTCGCGCGCAGCTCGCGGGTGCTCGCCCCGGGGTGCCGTGTGCTGATTGGTTTTGTTACGCCCAATGGTGATTGGGTTGGGTGATGGGTGACTGGGTGATTGTGGTGGGGTTGGGGTATGTACACTTCTGGTATCCTTCACCCACTCTATCCCATGGCTCGCCACACACTCTCCCACTCGCAACACACTCTCCACTCCTACACACACCCCTATACCACGACACACAGCACCCATATACTTACACAGCAGGCACACACACCACCACACACACACACACACACGAAACATGGCAGAAAAGCGGCATACAAAGAATAGGTTTTGAACCAAGCTACTCAGGTTAATGCGTAAGCAGTACAACACAAACCGAAAAACCGTAAAAGGATTTGGGAATAAATGTGTCAACCGCACTGACGATATAACAGCACAGCTGCTGCCACGAGTAGGAAAATTTGGCAGCGCACTTACGTACACACACAGCTACAGAGGTGAAATACTGAGTCAACGTAAAGATCGTATTTCAGTCATCAATACCGACGGACATCGAAAATGGGAGACGGACGCCATTTGACTCTCTAACGAGCACTACAGCACACAAACACATCCTCGGAACTCATGGGTGTGATTGGGCGAATACACACACTTGGTGTGGTGGGACGACACACACACACGATCCCGATGGGGGGGGGATGATGTGGTGTATTGTGTCGGAGAAAGCGGGACATAGGCACTACACCACACAGCGCAGGCACCACGAATCACTAACAGGGGTGCGTGAAAAGGTAGTAGGTTGTGTGTGGGGTGGGGGGGGGTGGTAATGGAGGGAGTATGTGTTTGTTGGTAGGAAAGGTTGTATAAAATGGTGGGTGGACCACAATGGACATCCTCATGGTCACTCAGCAGCAGCACAGAGTCAACTCGAGGGAGGTTCGAATCACACTGAGGTTTAACACACTCGAGCACACATATTACTCACACACACAGGGTGGTCTACATTGACGGTTGGACCGTCAAGGGGATTTAGGGGTTACAAACGGTCACTAGCTACATGAGCGTAGGAGAGGGCGACACATACCACATGGGTGGTGTGGGGGTATGGTTGGTGGGTTTTCACGACTGCCGTGTTATATGTCACAGGCACAGCAGGGGCACAACACATAGGACACACAACGGGGCCCGTATACCTATCTCACATCGCACATGGGTCCCAGTATACACGACGGGTCTGCACAAGCGAGCCACGCACGGCCATAGTACAGCACATGGGGGGGTGAATGCACAGGAATACAGGTTGTGGAGATGGGTGGCGGATTGGGCAAGCCGCGATTGTGAATTAGACCTCACACGAACACTTACATCAGCGGGCGGTGCCTGCATTTCGATGAATAGGGCGACGACGTATGGTGTTTGCGGAGCGCTCACAACAACGTCGGGGTCATCTACACACGCAGGTCGCGCACCTGCACACAGCTGCAGTGGTGGTACAGCAGCACACACACGACACACGCACACACACATACACGACACACAACACAACAGCCCACACAGACAGCACACAGCAGCACATTACACACACACACATATACAAACACACACATATACACACACGAAGCACCAACCTAACAGCCCTGTGCCACAGTATACACATTCAAACACATCAAAAAACGTGTGGCAACAAAAACATTGCCGCAGAAATGATGACTCCAATACAAACCCCATACTTCACGCACACAGGACCAAATCCCCCATCAATCGCACACCAAGGGACCAGAGCACAGGCGCGCCACACTCACTCCCGATACCCACACACACACACACATTGGTACTACCCTTGGTTAGAGTGAAAATTGAATGCCCAGGCAGCAGCCAGAGCATATTAGATGTCTTTATTCATATTCTTTTGTATGTTTGTAGATTTGATTGTGTACCTTATAAAATAAAAATAAACTATTTATTCACTTTCCGGCTAATCACAATCATTGACAGAGCAAACCCCACAACCGGCCCCCCCCCCACCGACCTCACAAATTGACAAGGGAACAATGAACTAAAGAATTATGACAAGCAACACAACCTAGAATCATTAATTAAGTTTTTTTAACAAATCAACTCACAATTTTTTCACAAAGTGCTGTGCAAATCAGAATTACATTTCCAAATCGGAGAGGGATTTTCCAAAAGAGGGCGTTAGGGTGTTGGCGGGCGTAAAAAAGCCTCAAGATGTGGTGGGGTTGGGGGGGGGGTTTGAGTTGAGATCCATGTGCAGTAATCACTCTAAGCTCCCATCATGCCCATCTCAAAAGCAAATAGGGGGCATATCGATTTGTTAACTTTTTGCATAACAAAAAGTACGAGACCACAAAGAAAAAAACGGAAAAAAAAAAACACAAACAAAAAAAAAAAAGAACTAAAAAGAAGAAAACGAAAAAAAAGCAGGCATACCTCCAAGACACCAACCTGGCAAAAGTAAAAAAAAAAACAAGACAAAAAAAGAAAAACAATTTCTATGTCAAAGCAAAAAAGAATTTGCTGACAAAGGAACAAAAAAGAGAACAAGAGAGACAGGAGGCTTGTGTAGTCTCTGCTATTTACGGATTTAAGAACACATGGCAATCATTCAAGGAAAAGAATTCAACACGACTCTGTGATATGAGGAGGGGTGTGGGTCCCTCAATAGCAGCAGGGAGGTAAAGAACCGCAAAGCGTAACCCATCTCTAAAAAATCTAAAAGTCTTCTAGTCCCAAAAAAAGACACAACTCGAGGCAAAAAGAAAGCACAACCGCATATGTTATGCGCTTGATTGAGGAAGACGATTGATGCTCGCTATGGGACGGATTAAAAACACAATGAGCGACTAACCTTAGAAAATTAACGACTCTGTGGAGAGTCTGGGGTTTGGTGGGTGCTCATGCGGTCAGTAAGCATTAAGCTTCCCATGCGTCTAAAATAGAGATTTAGTACAACGCAGTGCGCATTGAGGGCGATTGACGCCAGACTACTAGTGGTCACGGAATTAAACACACAATTGCACTAACTTCAAAGAATTAATGACTGTGGAGTGTCTGTCGATAAGATGTGTGTGGCGTGGGGGAGGGGATGAAAGAATTATTTTGTGCAAGCAAAGTATCAAACAGAAATAACATACTGTAGAGTACATGTATTTCAAAAGGCAGTATCAGATCATAATACTGTAATTTGATCCCTACACATCCCCCAAATACCAGTACATAAAAGCACCAAGACGACAACCAATGTGCGCAAGGCAAACGCACAGATTTAATCTCGTCATATCCACAAGATTTTTTGGTTTTTGCAAAGCTTGTGGATAAAATAACATTTAAAAAATCATAAAAATTTTTTTTTGGGTGGGGGCACTCAATCAAGCAGTGGTGGGTGAGTTCCAGAGGCGCATGAGCAGTATAACTATCTCCCATTCCGAAAGAGGATTAACACACGAGCGCATAGACAGGTTGATGGCTCGTGCAAATCAAATGCGATAAGGGGGAAATTTCTCCAAAGCGTTGACCGAGAACAAACAGAAAAGCCGCCTCGAAATTCCCAATCTCAAAGAGAATAACACCATGTGTAGTCGCAAGTGAGGCTTGTAGCTCGACACATGTGCATGAGGCGGATTCCAAAAAAACATCAATGGCAAAGATTCAGTAAATTAACGAACTCTGTGGAGACGGGAGGGGGGGTGGTGGTTGGGTGACTCCATAGCGCAGTAAAACACATCAGGCTGCCCATCTCAACAAATTACACTTCAAGAGCTGTAGTCGCAGGGTTTGAGGCTTTGTAGCTCGTGGGACCTGGACGATTCGAACAGAATGGCCAGATTCAGTAGAATTACGACTCATGTGGAGAGGGGGGGGGGGGGGTTGGTGACCGGCATTGCTTCCATAAGCAGCTCCATCTCAAAAAGGATTCATGCACAGGCGCAGTCCGGCTTTGTAGCTTGCCTATGGACGGATAGAACCAATGGCAAATTATAAAATTAAACGACTTCCGTGGAAGTACACATCCTTGAGCAATAAAAGCTTTCGTAGTGGAGGGGGGACTCGAATTACGCTGAGGCAATGCATGACGTTCAAAGCTAACGACATATTTTAATTTCAAAGGGGCAGATTCCATTATATATAACAGAAGACCCCCAAATACAATACGTAAAAATCACCCACAGCAACCATGTGCAGTCAAACACACAGGGTCCGCATAGAGTCAAAAGCTACAGCAACAGAATTGAATATCGTAATACAGTAAGATGAGGTTTTGCAGGTTTTTGTGGGAAAAAAAAACAATTACATAAAAAAATGTTAAAGATTTTTTTTGGTCCAACGAGATCTAGGTCAGGCAAAGCAAGCGTGGTGGGCGAGTTACAGAGGGGGGCACATAGTCGAAGTAAATTTCCTTCTGCTCCAAGCAGGAATGTGATTGAAACCAACACAACGGTTCAAAGGAAGGGGTGTGGGAGAGATGTCTGCCAGTGTGAGAAAATAAGAAGTTGAATACCCTGCAGTGCAGTTCATATCCTGAGCGAGGGGAGAGCGGCTGCGTATTTGACCGAAAAATTTGGGACACTTTTACGTACCGTACAGCCATATGGCGTTTCAACAATTTTTCAATGAGACATACTGATAACATACTGTACTGCAGAACAGCACTGCAAATGCGGTAATACGTTAAATATGCACTATTAGAATTCTATCGCAAGCACACACCGATCTGTGTACGTGACGTAGGTTGAAACTCGGAACTGCGGAAGGTATTGAGACTTCCAGACACACTCCAACCGCCCCCCTGAGTTTTTTACACGCATGCAGTATTGCTGAACATCGAGACTAATGCTAATACACTATCGCGAAAAATAACGCAGTCACTTTCCGCGGTCGAAAAACGACAGAAAAGCATCGGTCGAACCTAACACGGATCGGATCTGGTGAGAGCCGTGTAGGACTAGGCCGGAGCACTTAGAGGACCTCAGATCGTCCGTCCATCTAGGAATTTGGGGGGGTGCTTTTTATTTACGAATTTGGTTCGGGCTAAAGATCCGTGACTGTCTTTTGTGGGACCTTTTCGGAGAAAATCTGATGTGGGTCCCCGGATCGGCATTTGCTTTCGGAGGGGGTGGGGGTTGCGGCGGTGGCTGTCTAGCAATAGTGGATAAGTTTCTCTTCTGTCTTGGTCTATGTTTGCTTCTTCTATGGCAGGGGGTCTGTTGGGGCTTGTTTTAGCGGGCTGGGAGGGGGTGGGTTTCTCCTCGCGTTGTTGGTGTGCTACTAATTCAGGTGGTGCATGGAGACGAGTGGTTGGGGGTGGGCGTTGCTTTGGTAGTTCTGCTCTTGTGCTGTGTCTTTAAGCGATGGGACGAAATGGGCGGACGCACCGCAGGTGAGGATAAAGGCAAGTGTGCGCAGCGGTTGGGACCCCTAGGGCGGAGTGGGGGAGGAAGGGGGAAGGGGATAGGCGCGGGTGGGGGCCGTCAGGTACTCGGATTTGGCGGCCCCCCGCTAGCATGGGTGTGCCCGGCGGGTGGGGGGGGGCAGGGCGGAGTCCGACCGGCAGTGGCGTAAGAAACAGAGGCCGTGTGTCCTAGGAAGACTGCTAATTTAGGATAGCGCAGTGAGCCAGGAACCGGGGTTGGGGGGGCAAGGTGCTGCGTCAGTGTAAACCCCCACGGGACACACCTAGGAAAAATAGATAACAGGGGAGCAGCGAGTGACAACAGATAGGGTATGGGGGATGAAGACTGCCGTGCGTGTGCTGGGGGAAAGTGGGGTGTATTAAAATGGTGACATGGCAAATGCTATTTTTTACTAGGCCTCTGCCGTTGTAATCATGGGGGTTGAATGACCAATAGGGAGGCGCAGCCAGGAGCCTCCCGGGGGAGGGGTGTTGTAGTGCAATGCCTATGTTCTGGAGGATGAAAGACCCCCAGAGTCGTAAAAGTGTGACCTAAGTCGCCGGGATGTTTTGAGTTACATCCTGTTTACTGCCGTGTGGGCCTGAATAGTTTCCTCCCCTTGGGACCAAACTCCAACGTGGCGTCCCCCAGAAATGAGGGGCCCACGGCCATTTTACTCAGCAGTGTTCTAAAAAACCATAGACTTGCTTCCGACATGACTAAAGAAAATTTGACCGCTGGTGGGGAGGGCTAGATGCTGTGGAGTATGAGTTTATTTAGTTGATATTGATTGGTAGTTTGTAAGCTCTGGGAGCGGGGTTGTTGTGACGATAGGAAATGTTGTAAAGGGTGGTGAAAAGGATAGTGGTAGGGGGATGTGTGCTGGGTGGGGGGGCCGGGGGGCTGAGGGGGTTGGTCGGGGAAAGAGGGAGGAAAGAGAAGGCCTGTGCCAAGGGGAGGAGGCGAAGGGACAGGCACAGGGGCCCCCCT
>WSYH01014799.1:0-15016 GCA_036426205.1 Ascaphus truei
CCCCCCCTACCTCTCTTCTCCCCCCCCTCACTTCTTCCCCCCTCCACCTCTTCCCCCCTTCATCTCTCTCCCCTCTCATTTGCTACTTTACTTCTTTTTCCTACACAGGTGCATCAGCGTAGTTCCGAGTTATATATCTTTACAAAAGTGTCTATTTATTTAATGAAAAAGTCTACATTTAGCCTATAATAGTAATAATCTCCTCAGAACAGGGCATTACTGGCCAATAATGCACTGGCTGGGTTAAAGTCCCTCGGCTTCACCTCGGGCCTTCTTCTCTTCCAGCCAGGGCATTATTGGCCAGTAATGCCCTGTTCTTCGGGGATTATTACTTAATTATCACCCTCACATTCTAATCTTTTTTTAAGTTTTGAGTGTAATAATTATTTGATGTATTAAAATAAATTTTCATTTGTGATCCTACCAATATCTTATACATCTAGATATTGGAGCTCTCGAACACTGTACCCATTATCAACCAGTTTCCTTATATCTAGTTCTGGGTATACTGGTTTACTGCACAAAGTTATAATGTACCTGTGCTGCGACGCTTATTGTTAGCCTACTGTACCAGCTTCAATTTGGGATTTCTTGGAGTGCCCCCATCCAAGGATATTTATCCTTTCCCTTGCCCCCATTCCCCTAAGTGTTGTGATTTCTCAGCTTCCTAGCAAGTTTATATATCCTGGGAGAGCACCCTACAGGTAGAACAAGCTCGCTTCACCCATTTGTTCTTTGTGATTGCCCACATGGATTTGCCTTATGGACCTTTGACTTGCTCCCCACTAGTGTTCCCTTGTTTATTTGATTACGTCTGGTTCTTTATTCTTTATTCATGGCTCAAGTGTGCCTGGTGTTGGCACTGATGCCCTTTGTGTTCACACATGCCTATCTGTCCAGAAAGTTGATCATTAGATAATATTACGTCTGTTAGATTAACAATGGTTAATTCACCCGTCTTTATTGTGACTGAAGTCGTTTCCCTTTTTTGCAAGCCCAGCGTTGTCTGTGGCAGAGTACTCTTACATCCTCATCTCGTCCGGGATCTCTTGGGTTGTAAAGAAACTCCTGTTCTAAAAAACGGATGTCACAGTATCTTGAAATAGAAGAGTGGGTTCCCCATCAGAGGAAACAAAGTCAGATGTAGTAAAGCCAGAAAAGGGATTCTAAGTTTTAGTACAGTAGGTATCCTTGTGTATTTATTCTTAGAATTATTATAGATATACCTAATGGTAAAGTGGGGGGAAGGGGAAGGGAAGGTGGTTCCCCTGCTCGGCTTGTTCCATATAGGATATGGTAATGTGTTAGGTACAGTGCTGTTACTGGGATATCAAACTAGCAATCAACCAAATAACAAGAACCCAGCTTGAAAAGCACTCAGTTACCAGAAGGTGAGTATATGAATTCTAAGTAAAAATAATTTATTAAGATCTAAGTTAAAATAAAGTGTACAAAAAGACAAATTAACTGACAAACAAAAAGACAAAAGATGTTGCCTAGTTAAAGGTGTGTCAAGACAATTGATACTATATATACGAGATAATTACTCAATATATAAGAACCGCTGACACCGTGGTCAGAGTTAGCAAATTGATACTATCAAATTAAATTATAGGTTCACAGATTAATCTGGGTACTGAAGATTTTTCATGCCATATTCATTTGAGTGGTTTCATACTCCTCTAATAATAGACTTCCAGAGCAATGCTGATACTATGGACAAGTATATAGTTGTCCTATATTAATATTCAATGCTCAAATGATGAACAGCCTGCTAGGCTGTTTTGGACAGGTAAGTATTTGTTCTATGCTCATAATATTGGCCATCCTTGTGTATATGTATACTTCTAAGCTTATGGGAAGTAAATACAAAGTATGAGCTTGAGTGGTTCATAGTGTGAATATACTGGGTGCATGCTGCTTATACCATAGTTAACTCTGTGCCCAGGACATACTTGAAAACGAGAGGTAACTCTCAATGTATTACTTCCTGGTAATTTTTTTTATAAATAAATAATAGTTGTTTGAGTGGTTTCATACTCCTCTGATGATAAACTTCCAGGGCACTGCCGATACTGTTGACAGGTAGATAGTTGTCCTACAGTATATTAATAAGAAGTGTTGGTTGTCTATGAATACTGTATGTGTGTATATGGTAGCTGGAGTGTTATAAAACTAAATTCTCCTCCTCAATTTTAAAGCTTCACACTCTTCTGCTCCTACTTACTGTACATCTCAGCCCTAATTTCTCGTTATGCACCATCCCGACTCTTACGTTTTACACAAGGATGTCTTCTCTCTATCCCCTTTGTATCTAAAGCCCTCTCCCACCTTAAACATTTCTGACTGACTGCCCCGCACCTCTGGAATGCCCTTCCCCTCAATACCCGACAAGCACCCTCTCTATCCACCTTTAAGACCGACCTTAAGACATACTTGCTTAAAGAAGCATATGAGTAGCACCGTGGCTAATACTATACATGATACATAAAGCTTGGCCCCTTGCAGACGCACTTACCTGAATGCCCTTCTATTGTCTTTGTACATTCTCGCCTCCAATTAGAGTGTAAGCTCCTCAGAGCAGGGACTCCTCTTCCGAAATGTTACTCTTATGACTGAAGCACTTATTCCCATGATCTGTTATTTATATTATTTGTTATTTATATGATTGTCACATGTATTACTAATGTGAAGCGCTATGTAACCTAATGGCGCTATATAAATAAAGACATACATACATACATACATACAAAACGTAGATGATATAGACATGAATTTCAGAGGTATTATCCTATTGATCGAATAATGCAGAGTGTTAAATAAATGGTGTGTACATGAAGCCCTCATTTAGCCCATTGGGGGCAAAGGTATCTAGATTAAAAATCCACCTCGCCTCACGTTTCAAAAGTATTTGATCCCAATCATCACCTCTTGAACCCAGGTTTGTGTGATCAATGCCCATAAATTTGAGGACTCTATGGTCTCCATCGTGGATCTGTGGCACAGTGGACATTGTCTGGTGCCATGAAACTGCAAAGGGTCATACTTCTCAATGGAACCCCACAGCATTAATCTTTTGGTGTCACGGCCACCACTGTCATGGGACCACAAGTAGCTGAACCACCAAATACATTGTTTCACAAGTGTGTTAAACAATGTTAAATAGGAAACTGCTGCCCTACAGAACTTACAATCTAAATTGAGTAAATGTACAGAATGTTTTATTTATTAATGTTAATAAAGCAGTGGCTGTATTTATTTGAGGGATTTGGATTGGACGGCCTAAGCATTAGGGCAATGTAGGTGTTCGACTGTCATGTCATTGTTTGAAGATCCTTTCCTCTTATCTTGCCACTTGTACCTCTTCTTGCGATTTGGGGATAGGTGGCATTAGGGTAAAATTGTTATGCAGCTGTTATTCAACGTTGTATACAATTCTGAATTTCTATTCATGATTTTACCCTCTCTTAAAAAATATTTGTATTGTATTTTTAATTTATAAAGTGCTAGTTAGTGTAGGCAACCCTTTAGAGGGATGATATAAAGACATAATTCAGGAATAACAATACAATAAGTGAATAATACAGATGTAGTCATAGTTATTGCAACTCATAGCAACCTGCACTGGGACATACACAACACAACAGCGGGTGAAGCAGCCATTGTTTTAAATGAACCTTACCCAAGATGAGGGGGGGACGCTTTGGCACCTTTTCACAAATAGGAGCATGCCACAGGATGCAATAACGTTGGTAATGTCTGTACATAACAGTAAACAATGGGGGAAATGAGTCCCGGCCCCAAACTTCTTACAATCTAATTAATCATTATACATTATTATTGATCATCAAATATTAAATGTTTTCAATTTGATAAACCCTCCAGCAGAAAATGATATATCAAAGTTTATCTGTTTGTTGCCTTGATACATACACTAATATGCACTAACAATCACTTAAAGGTAAGCACATGATACATACAGTATGAAAGGCTCTCATGTCAGTTAAAACATCACTGTCTATGTAACGTTTTGCATATCGCCTGAAATGTCTCAGTCTTTCCCAGGGACTGCTTTATCATATTGAAGTCTCTAGGTGAACTATCCCTGTAATTGCTCTGTAATCCTGCACACATTATGTATCTAATAAATGGTATCACGTACAATTGTTCGAGAGAATGCCAAATGGTTTACAAATATAATACTTTATACTGATCATATCCTCGGTCTCTATATTTCTGCAAGTCTGATGAAGAATCCTGAGAGGTTTGAAAGTTGGTAACATATGAACTATTTGTTGGTCCAATAGAAAGTACTACATCACCTACACCTTCTCCCACCTTTGTTGTTTTGCCACATGGAAGAAAGGACAAACACGGCTAACCACTCTTCTTTGCCTACAGTATATACTGATAATAAAAATGTATCTAAATACGAGCACAGTATGTAGTTAAATACCAGCTGCCATATTAGTTTTTGTATGGAAAAGTTGTTGAACTTAAAGCAGATTCTTCACAGAAGTTGATATCCGTAATAGTCTCTAGCAAATTGCTTTTGAAACTGATTATTGCGGCATTCCCACTTAAAAAACAAAAAAAATTGGCAACATATCAGTTTAAAAGATGCACTTACACATATCAATGATAATGTCCCTGATGTGCATGTATCTTGTGAAAATTGAATGTGTTTCTTTTCATGGAGAAAACAATTGATCTTATTAATGACTTATTTTACTTTCTTTGGCTGTTTGGTTCAGGTAATGGATATATTTATTTCACACGGAAATGGTGATGAATAATTAGAGGTGTAATAATTTATACCACCCAAAGATAAGGTTCTATAAACCTCCATACATTTATATCGCAAAAAAAGTATAGATAAATATCTTGGGAGAAATCTACCATAGCATCTGGTTAACAGAAATACACTAAAAGTAAAAAATATATACATATTCTTCTTTGATTGCAGCAGTTTAATTATATGAATGCATCATTGCCATGAGTAGCAAAAATACATTTCTTTTTTTAACTTATGGTCCTTTGGAACATGGTTTTCAGTATATTTGTGCAATTTTGCATTCCTCCTGTACCTATTAAAAGCATCATTCCACTCCCTCATCTTTCACAACTATGGAAAAAGAAAAGGTTAGCATTGGGGATGGGAAACCAGCCTACATCATTATATGACTTCTGTAAATGCATTTGAGATGGAATTCCAGTTTTAATAAAAATAGCTTCTGTGGAATGAGTCCAGTAACCTTTATTGAGATTTGCATTATTCGTTATCATATAATTGTTATATTTTTGCTTGATTCGCATTTACTGTGCTATTTCCCTCTAACATCCAAAATATTTCATACAGACAATGTAATGAGAATTTAGTTTTCTTGTGTTTCTGATGACTAAGGTGCATGATGGGTTAATTTTTTGTTTTTAAGATATAGTTAAATGTTGTCTATTTTGCTGTGTTGTGGAAAACTACATTTTACTAGCTGAAATAGATTGTTATGAGAAGCTCACTAGAAGAGCGTTCTCCCCTCGCCTCCCGGTCTGGGATGTTAGCAGAATGCATTGATGTGTTTCCCTGATCAGGTTTGTCCGGCATGTAAGAATCAGACCCTCAACTGTGCCTAACTGGAGGTGTTCTCAGCACTGTGCGAAGTACAAATGTGATCACAGGAATATATTTACCAGGCATTTCTATAGAAGAAATGATGGGGATCCCCTGGTTATTGATGACATCGTGAGTGATATCCTGAGTGTCATAGAATGATTATTTATACTCAAAGCTAAGTAACCAATAAATTATATTTAAGTAATAATCTCCTCAGAACAGGGCATTACTGGCCAATAATGCCCTGGCTGGAAGAGTTGAAGGCCCGAGGCAAAGCCGAGGGACTTTAACCCAGCCAGGGCATTATTGGCCATTAATGCCCTGTTCTGATGGGATTATTACTATTATAGGCTAAATGTAGGCTTTTTTCATAAATAATAGACACTTTTGTATAGTTATATAGATTTTTTTTATAAAAATAAAATGGTAAATACAGTACATGAAAGCACCTCTATATACGCTTACAATGCAGATATCTATATCACACACTGCCGCCCCTCTGTGTACACACACACACACACAACACACTGCAGCTCTACACACACACACCAACGCCACACACAACACACAAACTGCCGCTACATACAAACTATGTAGCTACATCCAAACTCTGCTGCTGCTACACACACATACACACAACAGCACCACACACACTGCAGCTCTACACACACACACAAACTCTGCAGCTACACACACACACACACAATCTTTGCAGCTACACACACACACACACACACACACACACACACACACACACTGCAGCAGATACACATACACACAAACTCTGCAGCAGCCACACACACACATACAAACTCTGCAGCAGACACACACACACAAACTATGCAGCAGCCACACACACACAAACTTTGCAGCAGACACACACACAAACACACAAACTCTGCAGCAGACACACACACACTAGATAGACAGAAACTGCAGCTACAAACAAACTCTGCAGACAGACACTTACTTTGCAGCTACACTCTCTACGTCCTCAACTCAGTGGCTCTGTGCACGGAGGGAGGGGGAGGAGTCACTGCCTGGCTGCTGCTTCCTGACCTATCCCCTGCCCTATCTGAGAGCTGTTCCTGCCTCTTGACCAATCCATTGCCCTATCTCAGAGCTGTTCTGAAAAAAGGAAAAGCTGATTGGCTAGAAATAAACACTTGGCAAGCTGCCAAAAATTCCGGGCATTACAGAATGAATAATGCCCAGAATTTTAACCAATCAGAGAGCAGGGATTTCAATAATGCCCGGAATTTTACAGCTTTAGCCTATAATTACTAATAACAACTGGTGTTGGTGTTATTCATGTGTGCACTCGTGGCTGAGATCAACAACCTGAATCAAATCTCTTGAATAAGTAATTTTCTTATCAGAACGGACAAGTTCTCAGTGCAAAATACAGTTCATTTTAACTTTGAAGTGCATTGGCAAGCTCACTATATACTGTATAGTGAGGACAACCCTCTGCTGGTATACTGTTCCTTCTATTACTGATAGCTTTCAGCTATTGTAAAAATCTAATTTACTGATGAATATGTTACAATATATAGGCTTAATGATTTTTTTTTTTTTTTCAACTTCAAATTTCTTTATTGGGGTTACAAATTTTGACAGTATATCACAGCCCATTGTAATACAATACCCCAACAGATTTTCTTTGTTAACACAATCGTATGGTTATTAAATCTTCTTTGGTATGAGACAGAGACACTACATAAAGGACATACAAGACAAACCGGACACCGGACAAGGGAGGAGGGGGGAGGGAGGGGGGAGGGGGGGGTGTGGTCTTCTCAGGGTGTTTCTGCCGCCGCGAAGTCATTTGTCATCTTCTTTTCCTTGTAGATAATTCTTTTTGTTATATTGCTTCTAACGCTAGATTATCGCTGTAACTCTGTAGGATTGACTCATTAGGTTATTACCCAGGGGGCTGTCATCTATCTGTTCGTCACTATATGTCGACTGGTCTCTGACCTCCAAAGGAGAACGCGTTCGTGACTATTATAGCAAAATTGCGGTGGCGTCCACCCCAGGGATGTCCGTCTGTGCTAGCCATGGTGACCAGACTTTTAGGAAGTTTGTGCCGGTGTCATTAACTAAACTCGTTAATTGTTCCATCCGGCAAACGTGCCAAATTCGATTTCGAATCTTGGGGATAACTGGGATTCCTGGCTGCTTCCACAGTGCTGCGATCTCGCATCTAGTGGCTAGTGCGAAATGCGCGATTAATTTATGCTTAATGATTTTTAAGAAGTAAGATGTACATGTTACAAAGCATCTTTAAACTGTATTGAATCACATTAACTATACTGTGGAATCTTCAAAAGATTGTGATAAAGTAACTTCCAGCAGGTTTAACTAAAGTTCCCTTTTGATGAACAAGATGCAGGATATTTTTCATACCATAATCACATTTGTGCTTTTTCGGATGTAACTGTACATCTCGGTTGTCTTTGTACAGTTTCACTGACATAAATGGAGTTGTACAGTATAAACACTATTATACTGCATTAATCAAAGTAAAAACATCTACTGTAGTCAAAGGCACAAATAAAATCTTTTTTGTCTCTCTTTCTTCCCCACCCTTCCTCTATTATCTATCTACTTACCCTGCCATGTTTACATCTCCTTTGCTTTACAACACTGTTGTTGTAGATCAATAACCCTATGAACTGTTTGATTCAAAAACTGCCTAAGGTCTTTTTCATTCAACTTCAGTTCCGTCACTGGAATATATGTGATGTGCTTTTTTTTTTTTGCTTTGGTTGTTTAGAATTTTCAGCAGAAATGAGAATTACATTTGAAGGATAATGAGCATGCATGTTTATAAACGCGGTGAGTTGGTAGCCTTCCTGCTCACATGGCTATGTGCTTACTATTTAATAAACTGTGGTTTTTCTACATGCGAGTAATTGGTTCAACTGACACAAAACAGAACATTGTTGTAATAAGTAAATGAAAGTTAGTGAATAATAGTAATATAACTAAGGTATGTGGTTGATAATTGGACAGCAAGAAGGCATGTGCTTATTATTGTCTTACCTAAAGGAAGGATAGGTATTTGTCTGCTACAGATCTAACATTTGGCTGGGAGTGTGGTTAGACACAGTACAATGACCACAGAATTGGATGTAGTTAGCATTTAATACTCTTGCAGCTGGGAAAACAGTAAACTGATCCACCGTGTTACTGTGGCACAGAGTCACATTCAGCTTTGTTTGTAAGCTTCACTGGGTACACTGCGTATAGAGCAAAGATCAATGGGAACTAACTGTAGGTCTTTCCAATTTGATGAAGATCAGTGTTAGATTGTATCTTTACAACAAAAGACACTTATGTTTCTTTAAATTTAAAGTGGTCAAGTGTATTTCATGATATATTGTATCAGTGTTGGTGTCAGAAGAAGCTGTGTTCTTGGTAAATGTTTACGTATGGCACTATGTAGATATTATACGTAGATGTTTTGTTGTATTTTAATTATGAAAATAAATTGATACCAATTTGCATATCTCTTCTAAAACAAAAGCCCCATCTGGTCCTGATATTTTGTGCATGGATAAAACTTGAATAATTTCTTTATGTGTTTATTTAGGATTAAAATATCAAGGTATAAATTGTTATTTGAATTACTTAAAGACAATGACATTTGTAGTGAACTTTTCAGAGAAAGCAAGGTTATGTTTGCAGGTAGTTATCACATTTTCGGAATAAAATGAAGGCGACAGTTGTAGGAAATGTAAACAGAGTGTATAAACTTCATATATAAATAACTTTCATGTTGATCCATTATATGTATCCATATCTGCAAACAAATTTACCAACCACAAAGTAATATTCAATTGCTACATTAGGTAATTATAACTAAGTAAAGGAAAATGTTTGCATTAACCTTGAAGAATTATTGCTTCATCCAGTTGTAGGTCAATATGTTTTTAGTTATATATGATTAGTTTTCATATAAATACAAATAAATAACGTTTTGGTTCTTACTTTAAGCGTTTCAAGTATATAGAGGAATGCCCATTTAGGAGAATATTTACCATATTATAGAAAGAAAAAAAAAACATGTTGTGCTAGTTGTGATTATTTAAATTAGCAAAAAAACAAGTTACATATATGTTGAAGCAAATTGCATAGATTATTTTCATTGTGCTCTTCTATATTTGGAGCTCTTTCTGGAACTGTTTTAAATAGTTTAAACCATGTGAACTATCTCATTGCAATGGTTGCTAGAAAATGTGATGATAAACAAATTAGTAATGCACAATGTTTTAAATACAACCAGAATTATTAGCAGGTATGGTAAAAAGCTGCTAATATTATGAATACTGGTTACCTGAGGTTGGTGGAGTACAAGATTTTATCCCAAAAATAGAAAAAAAAATGATAGAGTGAAGTACAGTTGTAGATGTGAAACACTTATGAAAATGTCTCACTCTATGCACTCACATTTGATCAGAAGAAAACTTGCATTGTTTTAAATGTTTGATGTTTCAGGAGATGAATATTTTCTTTCACTCCTAGGTTCACGTTTGCATAGTGTCTCACAACTCACTCAAATAAAAAAAGTAGGACATAGTGTAGATCGTACAAAAAAATATTAGAAAACAATAACATGTTGCAATCCCACTCACATTTAGCAGGTATAGAACGAGCATGTACTACTGCAAGTTGCATGGCAGGAATCGCAGTAACTGATGTTCCAGCTCAAACATTGAGACTCCAATCTCCTACGTCACTTCCGATTGGCAAGATTTGCTCTGGACCGCGATCTCTCTATATTGTGAATGACAGAAAACACAAAAGGAAATATGTACTAAGCTGTTCTATTCTGTAAGACACCTTCAAGCAAATTCTGGAAGAGCAACATTTAGTAAATATGAATAATAATGGCAGAATACTGTACAGAGAAACCTTGCTCAAACCCCTTGGTGGTAAATGCGTGCTGCCTAGGGAGAATGGCAATGTAAACATACTGTAAAGGTGTACCTAGAGGAGGTGCAAAAGATCCCTGATGTAGGCACACTGCAGACCTTTATATAATAATGTGGTCAGAGGTGAAAAAAATGTATATATAAAAACAGTTTACCCCGGAAGAAGTCGCCATTTAATAATGGCAGAAGTCACATATGTACTGTTTACTATCATTTGCCCTATGATGCACATTAATCAATAAGCAAACTAATAATTATAAACATGTATTTATTTACAAAATGAACAGTAGCAAAAATGATAAATACATAGGTTAAATAGGATATTAGCTCAGTAAGTATAGGTTAGAACCATCTTTGTATGAATATTCATGATGAGAATGCATCTGCATTACATGAGATAGGACTAATCATAATACATTATTTAGTGCACAAATAATAAATAATGTGGACACGGGAACAAACATGCCTTTCTAGTATTTCTAGTATTTCTAGCCCTGGGTCGTAAGTATTTTTGTTATATATTCCTTTATTTGCCCTTTCCCATTTTAATGTGCAAAAGTATGTGTATTAAAATAAATGAAAAATGTTAGAAAACAGCATCTTTCTAGAACCCAATATGAAAATAAAAATTGTAATGTGTTAACATTTTCTACATATTTAATAATTATGAACAAATATAACAATTACTCATTAAAAAGTATCAGCCTGCAAGAAATCTACACTTGTGCAGAACCAATGAAATTATAAACATTTGTTGCGTAATTATAAAGTTAGATTATACCCCTAAAAATGCAGTCTTTTGTCTCAGTAAATATATTAAATAGTCACATAAGTAATGTTTTTCTTTGCATCCTGAAACATGCAATATTGCTTTTCAGAAAATCTGTTCACAATTCTGGCAGTTAGAAAAAATAAGTATATTTTGTTCTTGGTGATACCCTAAAAGCAGTTACGATAAATTACACATTATAGATATAGACTTATGAGGCCTCTGAGAAAAATATCTTAAAAAGCAGTCGAAGCAGCCGTTTTTATTGTTTTTTAAATCCCTTTAATATGTGCATCAATACAATCCACACAGTAATAAGTAATTAGCTAAGTTGCCGATCGATCCGTTCTCATGTGATCGATCGGTGAAGATTCGACTCAGGGGTTCACTAAATGGCTGTCAGTGCAGCAGAAGAGGACCATAGATGCAAAATTCTGTGGGGAAGAACATGTGACAGGCAGTCACTAGATATAATTAGTCAACTGCTAGAGGGAAGGCAGGGCTCAAAAAGTGGTGAGCTAGAGCCTTTTTAAGACGAGGAAGTGATGTCGGATGTGACTTTATATATGGTTGCTATAGAAACCCAAAGATGCATGTTACATTATAATAGATTTAAAATGTCATTCAGAGTTGTTTTTTTTTTTTTTAAACACACTACAAGTATTTTCTCATAGTACAGAACTGGTTTATTTAAAAAAAAACACATGTAGGATATTGCTTGGTCTGCAGCTTTAAAATATTTTCAAAGGTGATATGAAAAAAAAGGAGCTTTGTAAAAAAAATGTGCATAAACGTTTGATCTAAAGCCAAATAAATTATAAGTAAGCACGCTCTGCTTATACTGATTTTGGTGATTTTGATCCAGCAGAGGCCGTAGCCACAGAAGCGCTGAAGGTCAGCAGAAGGCTGATGCTGGTTCAGACCAAGCCTCAGGAGGACTTCAAAGGAGGTCCGCACCCCGGAGGTCTGTCTGGCCATTCAGCCTGGTTACGTGCGAGCAGTCAGCATGGCCGCCCAGCACATGAACAGAGTGAAAAATTACAGTTGCAAAGGTTTAAGAGGAAGCGTGCAGGGCACAGAGCAGAACAGTGACGCTGCAACGTGGCACACCGCACCCTACCACCACTGCTCTATTTCAGTACAGTGATTATGCCCCTTTATTTTTTGCATCCTTAACCCCTTTACTATTAATTTACCAACAAATACAACCCCTTCAGTGCCAAAGGGCAGACAGCTCCCTTAGCAAGACGCATATGGATTTATGTGGAAATAATTTTAAACTGTTTCTTGGGTGGAGGGGGTTAAAAAACTGTAGCTAGACCCACTTTAAAGACTAGTGTTTTTTTTCAGCAAGTCGTGCTTTTTAGATCAGCAATTTGGCTATTAAAATTCCCTTAACATAATACAAGTGCTTTTAATATATAATACTTGAGTGCTATTGTAGAACACACAGATCAGCTAGTTTCAGTTTTTCTATATGCCGTAATGCATCATTAAACCACTTAAGCATAAAATAAGCAGTCAAATGTTAAACTAGGGCGTGGCTTGCAGCCAAGCAGAATGGCCATTTAACTCTGGAGCTCCGTCTACCTTTGGCCTGTCAGCAGCCTAACAGACCAAATAATTGGACTTTACAAACCTCAAAAATGTAGCTATCTAGTCATTATTACAGCAAGAAATGACTGCAAAAAAAAAAAGAAGTTAGGAACCTCTGGTCAGATCAGCACGATATGCTGTCTTCCAAGGTAAATGAACAAGACAAAATAGTAAATGACATACATTGCAAAATGGAAGACTTAAAAAATTGTGATAGATGCATAAGAGGATCCCAGAATTATGTAACCAGCAAGAAATTAACACCTACTGTACCTGCAAAGACTGTTCCAGATAATTTTGGCTAATACCTCATTAACTCAGATCACGCTAGACAAAGCATATAGAGAGCCCTCAGAGCTAAACCAGCGCAAAGCAATACACCACGAGATATAGTCATAAGATTACATTATTTTTCTGATTAAATGAATGTAATGCTCAAGGCACAAACCATTCCAACAATCAAATTGAAGGGGGAGGAGATTAACATGTTTAATGATTTATCCCCCATAACACTACAACAATGGAGGGATCTCCGAAAAATAACAGGGCACCTACAATCAAATGGGGCATCTTACAATTAGGGATTCCATTTTAAATTGATGGCCTCCTATCAATGCAAGACGGCAACTCTGAAAACAGAGGAGGATAAAAAACAATTCTTTAGCAAGAACGATAGAGCAGAACACACCATTACAGAGCATATGCGCTTCCTAGATGAAATAAATGGAACACGGTGAGTAAGCGAACTGATAGAGAATCGAGACAGGGATCACCACAGCATGAATAAATACTGATCTGCACAGTACAGAAGTCTCTGTTCACAAAAGGTGACTGAAATGAAGCAGCACATTCGCAGAGGAGAATGTATGCTATGCTGAACTATAATGCTTATGAAGCAGAAGATAAGACTTTGAATCTATAGCTCCATTTAGGGTTGTAGAGGAAGAGAAAGTCTACACTACAACCAACAAGCAAATAAAAATTTAAACTTTGAAGTTCAAGAGGGTACTTTACTTGTTACCTGTGATGTGTAAGCATTATATTCTACCATGTGGCAGTGTCTACATATTTTCTGCAAATACATGATTTAGAATTTGGTAATAGGCAAGATCTGGTTATTAAGTTATTAGCTTTTATTTTACTGTACAAATATTTTCTTTTTGATGAGAAATTGTATTTACAGATTAGATATACTGCAATCTGGGCAACATGTGCCCCCTCGTATACTAATTTTATGGGGGGGGGGTGAATTATTCTTTGTTGAAGACATGGTCGAATTAGCATGTTGTATTCTACTCTGGATCTGAAACATTGACAAGATCTTTTTCCTATATTTATTTATTTGTAAATGTTTTACCAGGAAGTAATACATTGAGAGTTACCTTTCGTTCTCAAGTATATCCTGGGCATAGAGTTAAAATGACAAATAATACATGGTTACAAATACATAGATACATAAGTGAAAAGGTATACATTATATACAAGACATTGTATGCACAGTTAGAGATAATATATATTATAGGTATATGTAGCAGATACAGATCAGATTAAAATGTGAGAGAGCTTTAGTTTTGAAAGAACGTAGTCTGGTGGTGGCTGTGAGAGTCTCCGGTAGATTGTTCCAGTTTTGGGGTGCATGGTAAGAGAAGGAGGAGCAGCTAGATACTTTGCTGAACCTTGGGACCATGAACAGTCTTTTGGAGTCAGATCCCAGATGATAAGTGCTGAATGTGGTAGGGGTGAAGAGCTTGTTCAGATAGACAGGTAGTTTGCCCAGAAGATATTTGAAGGCAAGACAAGAAAGATGAACTTTGCACCTATACTCAAGTGATGTATTTTGAACATTTCACAGTAATGTGTGTTGTAGCTGCATTGGAGAACATATATAGGAGGGTGGCGTCAATACTGCACCGACACACTTTATTCGAGCAAATGCCCGATTTCTACCTGGCAGATACTTGGAATCCGCCGCTGCTCACCTCTCGCATGCTGCGTTGCGTTTGCCTTCCCAGCCACGGTTCATGCCTGGCTGACGGGGGATCTGATCTGTTAAATGATAACCAGAAGAATTTACTAGGCGGCAATGTTTCGTTTGTCCAC
>WSYH01014800.1:0-15012 GCA_036426205.1 Ascaphus truei
TGTGTAAAATCTCCTTATTTAAGCTCTAAGGACCCCCAGGTTCTGGAGATACTTGATATTTTAAGGTGGGAGTCTTCTCATCCCCTTTAGGGAATTCAAAATGGCCATAAAAAGTGGACCAATAGGAAGCCACAATTCATTCCTATGTCTGCCATGTTTAAACACTTTTCGGGAGTCCCCCAAATCAGCTTCCTGTCTAAATTCCTTCAAGACTTTGGCTGTTTCCCATTTAAAACATGTGTAACTAAATTGCAATGTTGTCAACTTTACTTTGTACCCAGGAGTAGGACATAATTGAAAACGAGAGATAACTCTGAATGTATTTTTTTCCTGTTAAAATATTTTATAAGTGAAATAAATAAATAGCCAGACTTTGAACTGTAAGTATTTCAGGAACCAGGGTTCCTAGAGCTGAATATACCAAGGTTCATTTCTGGAGGACCCCTCGGTTCGAAAAATGAACACAAATCAACTTCCAATTTGGGACAGGATTGCTGCTTTTACTTTACTGGTGCCTCAGCACTACAGTATGTAGTTATTATAATACAAAGAAATACCGGAAGTGAAGGATAAGGCTATGTACACAACAAAGATGAAGTATATTCCATTCAGAGATATTGTGGTCACTCCACATATCTGCGTTAGTTGCTAGACATACACTATAACATTTTCTGCAAGAAGGAATTACTAGTACTTACTATCTCATATTTTTCTAAGTAACACATCGTTTGTAAACATTCTGAATGAGCTGCAGGAGATGTCTTCTGATGGTACTGCTTGGAAAATTGATATTTTAGGAATAAAAAGAGAACAGAGCATCAAGGCTAGCCACAAAACAACATATCAAGCTTCCAACAATAGGCTGATTGGCTTTTGGTAGTGAAATTACAGGGTCATTTGTAAAGAAAATGCAGTAAAGGTTGCTACAAAAAGGAAAATAAATGGAGTAAAAGATATGGAAGGACAATAGGGATAGAATAGAAGAAACAGGCTTGCGGGAGACAAGCACTAGAAATAACAAAAAGGAATACAATGATTGCTTTTATATTGAGACCCCCCGTTACCATAATATACAGTGTATATATCTCTATATCTCTATATTATAATATATATATATATATATCATATATATATATATATATAATATATATATATTATATATAGAATCCAATGCACAGCCGGCACACCAATGCATAAATACGTTTTGTGCTTATCCCATAAAGCAATAACAGACCATACGATACCGGTTGCAAACACGACATCAAGGGACAGCACGCAGGTAAGTAAATCATGAATGTTCTATATTTGATAGAAGACACAAAAACCGACGTTTCGGTCCCCCAGTGGGACCTTTCTCAAGGTGGTGCACATCACCCAAAAATCTACTCGCTGAACAAAAAATCTACTCGTCACCTAGTCCCGCCCCAACCCTGCCCTAGTCCCGCCCCTAACCCCGCCCCCAACCTTGCCCTAGTCCCGCCCCAACTCCGCCCGCTTTAAAAAAATCAAATAAAATAAATGAATAAATTCCTAGTAAGAACACATTCGTTTTTGACATAAGTTTATTTATGTGATTACATTATACTACAATTAGTCCTTGTTACTTGTGTGTGGTGTGTGTGTGTATGTGTGATCTTACCTGATCCGCGTCCAGGTACCTCATTCCCGCAATGGTATATGTTGAGGGTGACGTGTTTCTTACCTGTCTCTGGTTAGAGGGATTCGATGTCTCCTGTGTGAAGCTTGAGTCAGATCTGGAGATAAGCAGTATAGGTTATTTCGGTGTAGGTATAGGGCAGTTAAGATATAGGGTAAGTAAGATATCCAGGTCCAGAGTGTGAGACAGTGTGAGAGAGAGACAGAGAGTGGGTGAGAGAGAGAGTGACACACAGAGAGAGAGTGACACAGAGAGAGTGACACAGAGAGAGAGAGCGACACAGAGAGAGAGAGCGACACAGAGAGAGAGAGACAAGGAGAGGAGGACAGAGAAGAGAGCGACACAGAGAGAGAGAGAGCGACAAGAGAGAGGAGAGAGCGACAGAGAGAGAGAGAGAGCGACGAGAGAGAGAGGAGAGCGACACGAGAGAGAGAAGAGCGACGACAGTAGAGAAGCGACAGAGAGAGAGCCGACAGCACGAGAGAGACGAACACAGCAGAGAGATGACGAACACCAGAGAGAGAGAGCGACACAGAGAGAGAGAGCGACACCAGAGGAGCGACACAGAGAGAGAGAGCGACACAAGAGGAGGCGACACAGAGAGCGAGAGTGCACACAACGAGAGAGAGCGACAGAGAGAGAAGAGAGCGACAGACAGAGAGAGAGTGACACACAGAGAGAAGAGAGCGAGCACAGAGAGAGCAGAGCGAGCAGCATCACAGAGAGAGAGTGACACACAGAGAGAGAGAGAGCGACACACAGAGAGAGATAGAGAGAGCGACAGAGAGAGAGAGCGACACACAGAGATAGAGAGAGCGACACACAGAGAGAGAGCGACACACAGAGAGAGAGTGACACACACAGAGATAGAGAGCGACACACAGAGAGAGAGCGACACACACACAGAGAGGGTGATAGAGACGAGACAAGAGAGGAGACCAAGTCATCATCCTATCATATCCACACACCTCTCCACACCACCACACACACACCCACACACTCACCACTGACACACACTGACAGACAGACACCACACACACACTACACTGACAACAGACACACACACACACTCTCCTCTGACAGACCACACACAACCCTCACAACACACAACACACTACAACACACACAACACACTACACACACACACACACACACACACACACATACAAGCACACACCCACAATACTACAACACCCCACCACATCTCTCCACACTACTACACACACCAAGACCCCCCCCACTGACATAGCACCATCCACTCACAATACCACCACACACACACACCGGACAGACACAATACACGCATACACACGACACACACACACAACACACACCACACACAAACACCACAACACACACACACACACAACCATACACCACACACACACACCACTACATAACACACACACGACCCATCACTGAACACACACCACATCACTTAACAATTACCTCCACCCTACACCCCCACACGTTACATCCACACACTCTTTCCACCACCATACACACCCTCTTACATACACACCCACACACTTACTAACATCACCCCCCCTCACCCTCTTCGCATCCCCCCCCCTCTTTACCCACCCACCAGGGTAGCTTACCAGCTCCTCTCTCTTTCTCTCTCTCACACACACTCTGACAGACACACACACTCTACCAGAAACGGCGCTAGGAGTCCCGCTCACCATCGGAGGTATGTTGGAGTCATCGGGGGCTGCGGGCGACATCGGGAGCTTGCGGGAGACATCGGAGGTTTGAGGGGGCCTGCGGGGGTTTGCGGCGGCTTGCAGGAGACATCGGAGGTTTGAGGGGTCCTGCGGGGGCATACAACGGCCAATGGGGGTAAACGTGTGCTGCTTGGGCCAATAGGAGCTCGCCACGGTGTTAAATCCACTCGCCCAGGGCGTGCAGATGTATAGGTTTGTCGAACACTGGGCAGCGGATGGCCCGATTGGGGTAGGGGGGGACGGATGGCATGATGGTGTGGGGGTGGGTGGCGGATGGCCCGATGGAAGGGGGGGGGGCAACAGATGGCCCTGCAGGGGCCTGTAGCAGACAGGAGGTGCAGAAGGGGCTGGCTGCCGGAAGGGGGAGGAGTGAAAGTGCTGATGAGAGGAGGGAAAATATTGCTGAGAGGCGGGGGAGGAGGGAAGGCACTTCTCAGAGAGCCGGAGGCGGGGTAATCTCCCTCAACAACATGAACCCGCCTCCGGCTTTTTTTTTTTCTCTCCAGTGCGAGCGGGGAAACAGCAGCGCGAGCAGGGAAAAAACAAACAAAAAAAACACGTTTGCTGCTTGGGCCAATAGGAGCTCGCCACGGTGTTAAATCCACTCGCCCAGGGCGTGCAGATGTATAGGTTTGTCGACCACTGGTTGTAAGTACTTGCCAGGTCAGGAGTGGAGAGTTGCGGATCGTTAGGGTGCGTAGCCAAGTTCGGGATTGGAGAGTAGCGGATCGTCAGGGTTCGTAGCCAGGTTCAGGATAGGAGAGTATCGGATCGTTGGAGTACTTAGCCAAGGTCAGGACTGGAGACAGGAGAATGGTCGTTCGTAGCCGGATCAGGAGAGGAGAGGTGCGGAGTCCAAGTATTGAAGCAGGGTCAGGCAACGAGGTAAACAGGCACGGCAAGGCAAGACAAGGTCACAGAACAGGAATGCAGAAAGGCACGGCGTAACACTAGACTATGCTCAGCAATGAGAGTATGCAGCAGGAATGTATATATAGGAAGGCCCTCCAATAGCAAGCTAGGGCGGAACCAGGAAGTAGAATCCAATAGGCTGCTGGTGCACACAGGTGTGCCCTATGATGCAGCCTCATCAGGAATGGAGGCAGGGTCGATCGCGCACCAATTCACGTGCGTCACGGAGGTCAGGGAGCGGAGCCTAGAACACGCATCATTCCAACGCCGGTCGCAGAAGGGTTATTGAGGTGAGGAGACGGTCTGCGACCGCCAGGATAGCGAATCCTCACACAGAATATATAAATAACCTCCAACATACAGTATGCTCTGATGGATGAACTTGCCAGCTATAAACTAGAGATTAGCGAATTATCAAAATTCCATCTGCAAAATTTTTGCAGTGTTTTTGACAAAATTGGATTTGCGGTTGAATATGAGAATTTATGCAAATGTACCTAAATCCACCTCCATATTTGTTTCACCCTCCCTTTTTTGAATGTCAAATAACACGAATATTTGATATTCAACTCGGTTTATTCGATTTTATTGTGAATGTCCATACAAATTGTCCTTAAAGGAGATATTTTTACCTTCGGGAGGTTGGGGGGCACCACGCACAAATACTTTGTGTGCAAATATTTATTTATTTTTAAAAGAGGGAAAAGTGTTCAATTGGAGATTGAATCGTGAATATTCCTGGAAAAGTTGAATGTCTAGAGTACGAATAATTTGCACATCTCTATTAAGAACATCTGCACTACAGTCTGTTGTATTAGGTGTTGGAAGGTGTTTTTTAGAATAGCACTGCGTAGTGCAGTTGCAGCAAGACTTACTGCTACCCCTGTCCCTGGCCACAATGGAGCTGCAGGGGTGTCCATACTTCTGAATGGAATTCCCCCTCGTTGTGTTAACCCTTCAGTGCCATGGTTGTATTAATGCAGCACTGAAGACAGGCTTACTATAGCTTGAAATATGAGTCTGTTGTGCCTTGTGACTTAGATATGCAATTAGGGTTAATACACACAGCTACTCTAGCCAACACACCTTTTGCCTGCGCAAGGTACCTTCAATGAGTTAATATTAAAAACCCCTTACTCAATTGCAATCATATCTAAACGCTTCCACCACCCGAGAAATTCAAATAAAAGATGTAAAATTAATACATCTGCCTGGGTCTCTGGTACCTGTTTATGATAGAAAAAAATATGTATTTCAAAAAAGTGAAAAAGGCTTTATATTGTAAAGCCTTTCCCCAGCAAGAAGCACATTAATTGTGCACACCTAAGCTGTTAAAACTTAACATTTATTATGCCATGGTTAAAATAATGGTACACATATACAATAAACTTAATATCCAAAATTGAACTGTGTGTACCGTGTTCTTAAAAACTTGATTGGTAAAGGGGTGCAAATTTAATTAAAAATACATTTATCCATCGATGTAGGATTACTATATATAAATATCCTATGACCAATATAATGCAGATGGACATGTATACCTAACAGAGTCTAATATTTGCACCCCTTTACCAAACAAGTTTTTTAGAACACGATACACACAGTTCAATTTTGGATATTAAGTTTATTGTATATGTGTACCATTATTTTAACCATGGCATAATAAATGTTAAGTTTTAACAGTCTAGGTGTGCACCATTAATGTGGTTCCTGCTGGGGAAAGGCTTTATAATATAAAGCCTTTTTCCCTTTTTTGAAAATACATTTCATATCAACACATAGGTAGCACCCGGTATCTACTTTGATACCTTAGGCTAAATTCAAATCTATACAAGTGTTAATTATACTTATTTCTGAGCGATATATTTCATATGGTTGTTTAGAAAAAAATATGGACTTAAAGCACAAAAATCAGTGGTAGCAAAATGTGTCCGCAAATGTAAATACTCTCTCCAGAGCATGCAAAAGTTCATTCAGAGCCCAAAGAATCACTTATTAAATGTTTTAATATATATAAAAATACAGTGCTTAGATTACAGAAAAATTATTAGAAGAATATATAAATACAGTAAATGCAGGACAGGTTCTTAAAATAAAAGGATAAAACAAAGACAGAAATCCCTATACATTATGTTACCGCCCAGTATGTCAGGATTTTCTCACAGAGAGGTCAGTGACACAGAAAAGGGACTTCACATTTGTTCCAAACACACCTCTGTTGAAATCTGAAATTCCTAATAAATTGCTAATGTAAGAATTCTGCTCGATCCGTGCTGGGTTTTTCTGTAGGTTTGGGTATTCCAACTGACCTACCCTTTCTACTCATTGTGGTCATTTTGGGTACAGACAGCTTTCTATATAAGGCTGCAGTTCCTAGTGGGAGTCACAGAGCAAAGTTCCTACATTTGCTGCTCTTGTTGGTCTTTGTAGTCACGCTTTAACCTTTTACCTGTTTTGATTCCGCTGTTGCGAACCCCGGACGATGACTCCGACCTCACTGCTTTCTGCCTGCCCTGTCTTCTGGAAAAACTCTGCCGCCAGCCCTGACCCCTGCCTACTTACTGACTACGGATACTCTTACAGGACTCTGTCCTTGGGCTCTGGACGGTTTTTTTGCACACCTACCTCAGCCCTGCGGGTCTACTTCCTTATTTGAGATGAGCACCATCCCATTTTGCTCAGCGAAACATGGATCCCGCTGAGGTAGTGTGAGCCGTATCTCTCCAAGAGGAACTACTCGGATATCATGAGACACGTCTCGACCAGCAAAAACAACTGTTAGCACTCATTTCTAGCCGACTTGAGGACATTATCATCTGGCTGGATACACATCAGGGGGGTTCTACCCCTGCACCGCCAATGCTTTCAGCGTCTCTGTCGCCAACTCCGTCATCCCCTATGCCCAGGGAACCACAAATCCAGACGCCTCTATTATGGAGGGGACCCTATGACTTGTAGAGGATTTTTGAACCAATGTTCGATTCAGTTCGAACTCCAGCCCTCCATGTTCTAAACCCATCAATCCGGGGTAGCCTACGTAATTTCCCTACAGACTGACGAGGCTTTGGCCTGGGCCTCCACTCTCTGGGAAAAGGAATCCCCATTGGTTAACAACGCCGCTGCCTTTCTCCAAGCATTCAATAGAGTTTTTTTGATGTTCCCGGTCGCGAATCTTCTGCTTCACTCCTTCGTATCTGGCAATGAACCCGTACTGTGGGCCAGTATGCCATTGAATTCTGAACCCTTGCAGCGGAGGTGGGCTGGAACAATGAAGCTCTGCTGGCAGCATTTGGGCAGGGGCTTTCTGAGGATTTAAAGGACGAACTGACTTGCCGGGACACACCAAGGATCTGGAGGAATTAATTGCTCTCTGTATCCGAATGGATTTTCGGATGCGAGAACGACAGACCGAGCGAGACCGGCCCTCAAAAACCCATATTATCTGACTTGCCCCCCCCTTTCAGACACCTCTTTCTATGGAGGAACCGATGCAATTAGGTGATACCAAATTATTTAAGAAGGAGAGAACTAGGAGACGTGTTAGGGGGCTGGTTCTGTGTGCGGATTAGGCTTTGGCTCCGCCCCTGTGATGCGTTCTGTGATGAGACGGCTGACACACGTCGTGCTGCCAGGTTGGGGGACACCGCATGCACCGTGCCCAGGCACCGCCCCATGGCATTCCCTGCGATGAGACGCATGATGCACGCTGCGCTATCAGGCTGGGGGACACCATGCTCAGGCTCCACCCCGTCACATCACGGGTGATGAGCATCGCACGCAGGCTACACGCAGGCACCACACGGCTCTGAGAAGTCTTGCTCTCAATTATTCCACACCTGCTCTTCTCCCCGCCTCTGCCTATCAGCTGAATATGTCGGATGGTGCGGTTCTCATTTATCACCCTGCAGCCTTGTACTAACCTGCTATTGGCTACCTGCTCCTTAAATGCTCAGCCAAACCTGCTGCAAATTGGCGGAGCATAAACTTCTGTTTATTTGATGAAGTGCTTGCCCCAAGCACCCTGCTGCCTTGCTGTTGCCCTCTTTAACTCTTGCTTTGCCTTCTTTGCTCCTGTTTGACTTCGGCTTATATCTGGACCTCCACCTTCTCTGATCCCTGACCTCGGCTTGCATTTGGACTTCTACCTTCTCTACTCCTGGACCCTGGCTCCGATGACTATCCGATTTCGCCAACCATAGACCACGGCAAGTACCATGACCATCCTGACATCTCCTACCCTGACCCGGCTACATGACCTTCACTCTGCACTCCGGACTTGGTTGCTCGGTTGCAGGTCGTGGTTACCAACATCCCCACCTCAGCATCGTGTTCCTGTCCTGTTGGTGGTGAGCACCCATTACAGTATGCTCAGCCCCACAACCATGGACCCCGCTGAGGTGGGTTGAGTCTGAATCTGCATTCTGACATGTTCAACAAGTTGGAGAAATATCTTGATCAGAACAGTCAGTGAATGGAGCGACTCCAATGGACAGTGCAATCTATTACAGATCAGATAAAACATATCCCCCTCAGCTGTGTTGGCAGCCTCTGAACCCTGACTCCCTACGCCCAACCGCTACAGTGGCGAACCGCTCGGCTGTCATGGGTTCTTAAATCAATGTGATATCCAGTTCGAATTGATGCCATCTCGCTTTCTTTCCCAGTGGTCTAAAGTGGCCTATATCATCTCGCTTCTAGTGGATGACACCTTGGCATGGGCTTCACCCATCTGGGAACTAAGGCCAGACCTCACGGGCGACATACTCCGCTTCACCACAGAATTCTGCAGAGTATTCGACACACCTGGATGCAAGGTAACAGTTGCTTCCTCTCTGTTTCATATATCCCAAGGCAGCCGTCCTGTGGCCCACTATGCTCTCAAATTTCGGACCATAGTGGCTGAGACCGACTGGAATGATGAGGCATTGATGGCGGTATTCTGGCAAGGCCTCCGAGAATCTTAAATATGAACTCGCTGCACAGGAGTGCCCCACAAAGCTAGAGGTGCTCATCAGACTATGCATTCGAGTGGACTTAAGGCTATAGGAGGGTAGAGCCGAGAGAAATTGGCTCAAGCCAGGTACGCAGACTTTCTACACAGGGTCCCCTAAACCCCAGCTTCTGGATCCAGAGGAACCCATGCAGCTCGCAGGCAACAAATTGTCGCTCAGAGACAAACAGTGCAGACCTGATGACGGACTAGGCCTGTATTGCGAAAATGCTGGGCACCAGGCACTCGCCTCTCCTTACAAGTCGATAAAACGCCAAATCCGACTAAGAGCCAGGAGCACCTCACTGGGAACATTGTCTGCTTTTCCTCCCCAAACACCAACCAGGCTTTTGGTACCTGTCACCCTAACCTGTGACACCTTCAAGGCCACCACTCAGGCCTTTCTGGACTCCAGGTCAAGTGGGAATTTTATCGACCAGGGATTTATGGAAAATAATAAAATTCCTCTGGTGCGCAAAAGTCACCCAGGTGGCCTGGAGGCCATTGATGGCCGACCTTTACAACCTGCCTTTATTTCTCTCCAAACTGTCCCCTTTCAATTGCAGACCAGAGAGGACCACATGAGTCGATCCAACTAGACGTCATTTATACGCCTACCATGGACGTTATTTTGGGACTTCCGTGGCTTCAGCAGCACAACTCTTGGATCAACTGGACAGAGGCGCAATTGTTCCAATGGCGTTCATACTGGTCCCAGAATTGCTCCTTACCATCCAAGGCCCTATGCGGGGCCTCAATACCTGAACAGGTAACCTCTCTTCTACCAAAAATGTATTCCAAATTTCAGGATGTTTTCAACAAAGCTCAAACTGAGGAGTTGCCACCTCAGCGGCCATTCCATTGCCCCATCGACCTATTACCCAGTTCTATGCCTCCATGAGGATGCTCCTTCCCATTATCACCTCCAGAGACCAAAGCCATGAAGGAGTATATCTGGGAAAATCTACAGAGAGGTTTTATCCGAAAATCCTCATCCCCGGCAGGTGTAGGGTTTTTCTTTGTTAAAAAGAAGGATGGATCTCTCAGACCGTCTATTGACTATCTGAAAATATAGTGTCTGAAAATAGTACAAAAGTCTAGGGAGAATGTTCATCTTAACACTGTTATACGCCCTCTCCAGGAAATACAATAACAATTCCAGACTTATAGATCTTTTTTCATTTTGAAGAATAGGTCAGGGTAATTATATTTATATAGTAAATTATAAACTCTGGTAAAATAAATTCCTAGATATTTGAAATGGGTCTTTTTCCATTTATAATGAAAGTGTCGTTTAAGCACCTCAACCTCCTTTTCAGTTAGCGCCAAATTTAGGGCTTCTGACTTTCCCATATTTACTTTATACCCAGAAAGCTCACCAAACCCCCGAAAGGTGGACTGCAGATTCGGAAGAGATGTCAATGGGTTAGATATGGTAAGAATAACATTATTTGCAAACAACAATATTTTGTAGCACTCATCTTTTAATCCCTGGTATATTTGGGGAGGCTCTGATGGTGGCCGCGAGAGGCTCGATTTTCAGAGCAAAAAGAAGGTGGGAAAGGGGGCACCCCTGCTTAGTCCCAGTTTTCATTGTTAATAGATTCCCCTCCCCACCTTGCTGCACGGTCTCCCTGTAAAAAAAACTCTAGAAAATCCAAATGCCTCTAATGTTTTATCTACTAAATCCCACTTTATCCTATCAAACACTTTCTCACTCACTCACAAATCCCACCTAATCGTAATTAATTAATCTCGGGAGTATTGGATTCAACCTGTTGGCTAAAATGTTGCTTTAAATTTTAAAATCCGTGTTAAGCAGTAAGATTGGCCTGTAATTTGTTTTCCACTGAGAAAGTCATTAAATGGATCAACAGACAAGGCCCTAAAATTCCTATAAAATTTTTATAGTACAGATATGAAAAACCATCTGAGCCCAGAGCCTTCGATGGTTTCAAGGAACCAACCGCTCTCCCCAATTCTACCTGAGTTATTTTATCGTTTAAAATCTTATGATCTTCCTCCATCAGTTTCTGGAGGGCAAAATCTTTCAGATAATCCTCAATCTGGATCAAGTCCGAAATGTTAGCATTCAGAGGTTAATTATCTAGACCGTAAAGTTCCGTATAAAATTTAGCAAATTCCTGTGCAATCCTTAAAGGGTTGTAGGTCACTCCCCCACTTTTTAACCTAATAGCGGGGACTGAGGCCAAGCCTTGATCCCTCTAAGTTTGTTTGGTACTAGACGATCTGCCTTATCTCCCTTGTCATAATACGTCTGCTTAGTCCATTTAAGGGCCTTCTCTACATCTACCAATTTTAGTCTCTTAAGTTCCTTCCTTGCCTGGTTCAAAATGTTATATACTTTCCTCGACGGATTTTTTTTTATGTGATCTTTCCAACTTTATAATTTTTTCCGTTAAATATTTTTGTAGGGATTTTTTGAGGTATTTGTTTTTAGCCCCTTTATTTAATTAATGTAATCCTTCTCCAATATTGGTGCTGTTTTTATCTACATTCCCCAAATACATCTTTTCGGACAGGCTTACAATGCCTTCTTTGATCACTCTATGATCTGATGGATCCTGACTATGAATTCAGCCAACATCTCATAACTTTGAAATTGTTGGTATTCATTAGGGTTATAGGTCAAACCCTGTCCTGTGTCCCCCTATGTCATAATCTGCACCACAAAGATGGGCAGAACAGTTATAAAGATAATGCCTAATTATGTTAACCCTGTTTTGAAGATAAGCATGATACTACTATCAGAATATCTAAAACAAAGACTGGAAGAATTCCAAATTACTTGCAGTATTTGTAACGGCATTTGCTAAGAAACGTCGGTGCCAACACGGATCACAGCCAGGATTTATTTTACCCTAACCTGAGTATGCAATTGTCCTCACAGAGTGTATCACACAGGCAATCACTGCGCCCGTTGCAAATCGGGCAATGAAGAGGTTAACTTATCAACCATGCAGCTATTAAAGCGTCCATAGCTCCAATAGGTCTGTCCCTCTAAACGCGTTGATGAAGCGTAATCACGCGAAACGCGCGCGTTGGCGGACAACCCTCATGCATGCGCATGCAGGGGCAGGTCCTCTATTATTGATCAAGTGGACTTTGGCTACACTGTTGCCACACTGCTGTGGTTACCTGCGTCTTTACAAATGCTGAGCACATATAACAGATCTTCATGATCCCTCTGAATGCTCAAACAGGCTACACTGTAGCTACCATACCAATATTACCAGCCCGTACCTATACTTTACAGACGTTACATTGGAGGAAGATTTTGATACACCGATCTTGCTGCCTAGATTGTGGATTTGCTCTCCTACCTCCACTTGTGTTTTACTGGCAATTACCATCAAAATACTCCACCGCAGTTTTCACTATTATACTCCAATGGGGACTTATGGTCAAACATCCTTACCACATTATTTCATGTGTTACTAGTGGGGTAGCTTTTTGTTTTATGTGTACAAAAAACTTATCAATTGATGGCGCTCAGTGTATATGGTTTAAATAAACATCAAATAAACCCACAGTGTAATACATAAAATAAGGTGATTAATAGTGATACTTATACAACCACGTGTGATATATGCCGCTGTGACCTGATGCAGGACTGCTCTTTCAATCCTCGTGGACAAGTGAAGGGTAGAAATCATCAAGAAGCGCAAATCATGTGGAAAATAAAAGAAGACAACAAACTTATGGTGCAGTATTGTGTGAATTCAGTGTGGTAAATGGCACGGTTAAGTGTTCAGAATACTCACAAACGTGAGAGGTAAGTAGGCATATAAAGGTATCTTTAACCCATGGGATGAAGCCAGGTGTTTGGATAGGAACCGCGCTGATGATCAGGTACACTGTAGCGATCAGGTACACTTTAACCAGGGGCCCTTTAGGAATAAATTGAACCGGACATAGTGCAGACTGTACATAGAAATTTATAAAAGCAAGCAAAATCCAATCAACTCACATGGTGATGGAAATAAACGGGCGTATAGATCACAGTGTGGATCTCTGCAAACCGGAAGAGTGGTGTCTCGACTGTTCCTCTGTTCTGGTATGCGTGTCACGGATGCGTCTCACCGCGGACCGGAAGTGACGTCATCCGCTTCCAGAGGCTCCGGTTTCGTCTTAGGGCATCACTCTGCGCGTTTCACCTTGTACTCCTGAAGAAACCTACAAGGTGAAACGCGTAGAGTTCGGTTCTCTCTCTCTCATCTGCGACAGCGTGAGGGCAGTTGCTGGGGTGATCGCATCACCGGGGGCTTCCGGCGACATCAGCTACAGGGCGCCGCCATCTTGTGTGCATTTGGGGAGCTATTTTCTTTGTGAATGGAGCAAACCATCTTGTGTCTAGCCCTTTTCTGCCTACGCTTGAGGAGTACCAAGCCCCGATGACCGAGACGGCTCCAAATCCAGTTCCAAAACCAGAACCCCAGATGACGGAACCACAGATGACGGAATCAACAAAGGGTAAGGTGACTGCCCAGGGAGAAGGGGGATCGCTACCACTGGTACCCGCCGGAGCAGGACCGCTTCATGCCGATTGCCGCCAGTGAATGCGAGGCGCCCCGACACTGTTCCCCTGCGGAGGTGTCCCTACCCCCATCCTGTACTACTGAAAACAGTAGTCAACGACTTGTGGTGATGCGCCAACCGGCGGACCACTCAAGTGAAGCTGCAGACAAAGAACCAACTACCTCAATTGCAGCGGACCCTGATGTGGGCCCGTGTGCCCTACAACGGCCAGTCCAGCCTACTACGATGGTACCATCGGTCCTAGGCTTGGGATCAGTACCTAACAACGACAAGGGTGAGTTGACTGCCCCAGGGGTGTCGGGTGTGAGCTTCAGGTGACTGCGGAGCACGGTAGCTCCTTAAGTCTGGCCACCAGGGCGATTGGCTCCACTCGGCATCGTGTCCTGGCGGAGGTGTCCCCCTTAGAAGATTGCTGTCCAGTGGTGCGAGTGGACCAGTACCCCAGACACACACACACACACACACACATATATGTGTGTGTATATATAACGTTTCTGCATGTCAAACTTGAGGACATGCTCTCGTGCTGTACGGTGTTACGTGCACCTTTACATCATCATCATGTGGAAGCTTTAGCAACATGTACCTTACATTGTTTTCGTTTTAGGGCTAGGATTGATGAGTTTGGTGGTTTGGTCATTTTCCTTTAATGGTGCCGAGTGCTGGAAGAGCCTAAAGCAAGATACCTGTCTGTACATTCAGCTAAAACACCACTGCATGTGCACAGAAGACAAAAAACTAGCTCTGTTTTCAGCAATACCACAAAATTCGGATCTTACGTAAACATGGGAAGGATGTTGATCCAGGGAGTAATCTGATTGCCAAATGTTGGAGTCAGGGAGAAATTAGATTTTCTCCTTATAAGACAGCATTGGATAATGTTTCACTGGGGGGGTTTGTTTGCCTTCCTCTGAATCAATATACTGTAAATTAAAGTATAGGTTAAGTATCTGTCGTCTAAATTAAACAAATGTTGAACTCGATAGACATATGTCTATTTTCAACCTCATCTACCATGCAATGTGGGACCACGGGAAGTCACGACGAAAACTCTGATTGTTGTAGTGTTGGTCTGCCAATATTTCACAGCTCTAATTCTCAGAATGTCCTCATATATAAATCTGTGTTTGTTCCCTTTGAATCTGAAAGCAAGGATGATAATTCAC
>WSYH01014801.1:0-15011 GCA_036426205.1 Ascaphus truei
AAAAAAAAAAAAAAAAAACAAAAAAAAAAAAAAAAAAAAAAAAAACTTTGTAATTAGGGCTTTATTAAACACAGCCCGCCCCAATTAGACTTTGATTACACAGGGGGTTTATAAAACTCAGAGACCCCCTCCACGTCAGAATATGAGCCTGAGGAAGTCGATGATTCGACGAAACGCGTAGCTCTAAAGTTCCTGCTGAATTTGGCCCAACGTGGCTCCCGTAGCCGGATCAACCAGGCAGCCATTGCAGATAAGGAGAAAAAGTTTTGTTTTTTTTCCTCCTGCATCACGGACGCGTGATTGGCAATAACGGCTGCTTAAACTGTATCCTGGACTGCACGAGGAGGCCAGGGGTCCAACCACTATGTATGTATGTGAGTCTTGTTGTACCAATTGCTTTTAAAACTAATAAATGTGTTTTAAACCCCACTGACAACGTGCCTCACTTTCTCTACCTACTCCCCCCCCTACTACCACCACTGGGGAGAGTCCCCATCTGATGCCCAAGACTGGAGTTAGAATCCCACGTTGGTTGCAAACAAAGAAGAGTCTACACTGGGGGGAGATGCAGATGGGTTAATTTAACCCCAAAGTTACCAATTTCCTGCAAGGACTCACACATGGCCGTGTGAGTACAGATATATTTATATATTTATTTCAAAACCCTCTAAACCACCATTACCTGTTGTTGGGAGTGACTGGAATTGCTTAAAGAAACCACATTACCGTGTCCGCTTGCACATGGCCGTGTAAGTGTATTTAATATTTTCACCAACCCCCAGCAATATTGTTGTAACCACATTAATTTTATTGTATTTTATTGTTTTTTATTGTCAAATGTTTTTCTAATCCCACGCTCCCCCATTGCTTGTATGTCTCTATATCTTTAAAAGGGTTCCGGATTAACCCTTCCCTGGGGTTGCAGCAGAGGGGAACTCCATGCTGGCTAAAAGCATCTGTCATAGAGCCGTGGTCTAACTTACTGCCACATTGTAAGCACACCTCATATATTAAGCTTAAGGTAAGCGCCAGGTTTTTTCCTATTGTCTCTCTGTTAAGAAAGTAAAATGTCAAATGAAGTCATATGAACAGAAATTGTGATCTTTAATATGCCCACCCCTTTTTCTGGTTGATATAGCTTACTTAGAGCCTATAGAGCAGTGCCTTTTTGGTAGGTCAGACAGCATGTTGTGAGTTAATGTTAATGTACTCTTGTAAGTGGCCGCTGCAATAACGTTTCTCAACAGATTGCTTTTGTCTAAATAATAAGTGTGGACTGAGTTTCTTCCACGACACAGAAAAGCAAACTTGTTCTGAAGGACAGGTGTCTTGTTATAGGCCATGGAAAGTTATTTGAGGCAATCAGCACAGCTGACTGCTACAGAGCTGCCTGGAAGGAAACAGTCCCTGTACGTGGGTCCTGAGAGTAAGTTGCAATCTTTCAAACCACACAGGTTTCTTCATTAAATTATCTGATGTAGAACCTTGTGTTGTTCCACAGATTGCAACTACCTGTTAGTCCAATAAAAAGGTGTCATAAAACCTATTCCTTCTCCCTTCTTGGCTACTTTACTACATGTTCAAATGTTCACAGTTGGCTCAAGCAAGTTTCCCATAACTAATTACAATACAACTCATTTAGTAATGGGATTTGCTTTATAAACTTCTGATTGTCCTTTAAACATTTTGTTAGGTGCATGTTTAATTAGTGATGGAAAACTGCGATTAGAAAATCAATACTTTTTTGTTAGCGGTTACATTTTCACTCAATCTCCTTGGGCGGGAGGCAAATGTTTTGCTCCATATATCAGCCACTCTCTCCACAGATGTCATGGAATGATCTCTCGAAAAATGTTAGTGGTTTAATATCTAAGCTCGTTTTACCCATTTTTACACACGTCAATTGTTTAATTTAACAGATCACACTGCTGGGAGCCTACATTATTTAATATTTCTTGCCCTGGGAGGGTGGTTGGGTCCCAGGGGGTAGGAGTGATAGAGGTAAACCCCTTGTTTGCAATGCTTTATCAACCACTTAGGTAGCCAAGCGGGGTAGGTTATGTAGTTTTAGTAATAGTGCTCCCTTTGAGGCCTAAGGTATACCTTAGCAGCCACAGATATTCATGTATTTCTACCGCAGGGTTATGTAATAATCCATATTATATAGAATGTATATTACAGTACATAACCTTATGGCAGAAATATGACATTACCCTCCCCACGATCGGAATGCGGTAATTAACACATTAGTAACGGATCCATTAGTAACTGCATCGCGACTAGTCTAAACCTCGGAAAATATTACCGCAATATTGATGACTTAGGTTATAAAATTGCGGTAAATATGACCTAGGTTGTTTTGTTATTTTTAATGCCTCTAGGAAATTGTGTCTGCGAAATTCTAGGTACAGCACTTTCTATTATAAAGAAAAATAAAAATGATATATTATATGCTTACTATTGATTTGCATGCTGCTATGTTTCAATCACCTTGATATTATTTGCTGTTTTGTGCTCTAAAACATTTTCGTGGTTTGGATTTACTGGAACTTGATTGGGTTTTGGTTTTGTATCTTTAAAAAGTTAAGGAAAAATTTCTAAATAAGCAGCCACATTCTTTTTTTTTTTTTTTTTTTTTTTTTTTTAAGTTCTACTAATTTTTGGAGTACATGGTTTTTTTCATTCACAAACTCAAAAGTTCAATCAGTTTTTAAAAAATAATTAAATAAAACACATCTGAGGACGAGCCTTTCGTTTTGGATCAAATCTTGTTCGGATTCGAAAATCCGAAAACTTATGAACGCGCTTCAAAAATCAGGTCTCCGACCCACGAACCTTCCAAGCCTTACTTTATTTTTATTTGCTGTACACAGTACGATAAAGGGTTTTTGTCACTTTTTAGACACAGCATAACTTACTTTGTGTGTTTATTATGTCTTAAATTCCAGTATATATTACAGCAAATAAAAATACCACGTGTAAACATATTCACGTCTCAGACAGGTCTACAACTCTGCCTTTCCCCATTATCTCTTAGCATATAGCGCTTCCACAGCGGCAAGTGATTCTGGGTAAGGAATACAACAAAAGATAAAAATAGCCGATGCTACATCCAATGTGACAAACTACATAGTTAAATACTTCAATGTTAGTATTCTCATGAATAAAGACCATTTAGTTAAACACTTTGGCCAAAGTGTTATAAGCCTGCAGCCACTTCACGGCATGACCAGTATGCAGGTCCTACTGTAACACCTGTGAAAATTCTAATTTACCTCTGCAGTGGAGGGAGAATGGGCCTCAGTGGACCTGTCCTGCACAGGAACATGGAAAAAACAGCTACTTAAACCGTGGGAAGGGGTGAGCTTAAACCCTGGGAGGAGGGGCCACTAACCTCCAACCAACTGATACATGTTGAAAATTAAAATGAATGAACACACAATCCCAGCAAGCTCTAACCCCAGAACAGAGAGAAGAGAGAGAGAGGAGAGAGGAGAGAGGAGAGAGGAGAGAGGAGAGAGGAGAGAGGAGAGAAGAGAGAGAGAGAGAGGTGCGTCAAAAGGAGTGCTACTGAGCATGGCCTTTCTGGGTAATGACTTACAAATGAGCACACAGTGTCACCCTTTACTCTTATCCATTTTAACATGGATCCCTAAAAGCTTATGCCTCCCGTATTACACAGCTTTTCAGCACAGCCTGATTGAATTAAGTTTAATCGCAGTAATACTGAACACATACCTGTATCATTTTAATGCTCTTGCATGGATAAAGTAAACCCATATTACTTTACATACATTCAGTTTGATAAAAACCTATTGACAAACACCTCATAATGTAACTATTATTATTATTATTATTATTATTAAACAAAAATACTGTAAATGTATTGGAATACTGTAGGCAGAAAAATATGTTTCATAAATCAGACAACACACTGTTATTGTACATTGATCTAAAACAAAGGAAAACAGTTACATGAACTGAAAATGTCAATGTTTTTATTCATGTTCATTTTCAAAAAAATGTATTATCTACAATAGGCAATACAATAAAAGTAAGACTTTTATTGACATGACCCAGTATATGATATTCCACATGCAATTGGGATCAAGCAGTTCTGTAATTGTTGGGATGAATATTTGTTTTCTTTGGTTTACCAAGGACACTACGAAAGATTAGAAGAAAGTAGATTTCACCAGCAACAAAGGAAAGGGTTATTTACAGTAAGCGTAACTTGTTGCCCATGGAGACTGATTGCAGATACCATAGCTATCTTTATGACAAGGTTAGACATCTTTTGGAAAGGTAAACAAAGATATACCAAATAAGTACAGAGGGAGGATGTTGTTCCAGGGAGAAATCTGATTGCTATTACTGGAGCCAGGAGGGAATTTATATTTTCCCTTATGAGATATCATTGGATAATGTTTCACTGGGATTTTTTGTTTGCCTTTCTCTGGATCAATATACTGTAAATACAGATATAGGATAAGTATCTGTCGTCTAAATGTACCAAACTGTAGGTTGTACAAGATGGACATATGTCTTTGTTTCAACTTCATCTACTATGTAACTGTCACCAGTGAGGATAAACATGGATAAAACGGTGGTTTGAAAACAGGACTGTTTTTTATTATTAACACTGCCTTTTCTAACAAAATACTACAGGTGAATAAATTAGTTCCTGCTCTAAAAACTTACAATCAAATTTGTGGAGGCAAAGTAACCTGCCATACTGCACGCAGAGGAAAGGACTCGTCCCTTACATACAGTAAATGATACCATGAAATTCGTCTGCAGCCTAAGTTGATGGGTCTCCATCAATCAACTTCATACTGAAAACACAGAGACACCAAAATCACAGCTTGTTTATATGTTTTTTTACCCACCATATTGTGTCATTGCAGTGCTTCATACTGTGCAAGATAGCTCATATTTAAAGGATTTCAAGTAGCACAGGTAGTGTTTCCCAATTGCCATATGTGTGTAGCCCCGGTCCCCTCCGGCTCCCAGAGACCCCCTCCTTTGCCTCAGCGTGGTCGCGGGTGCCGCCGGAGCCAGCAACGGACCCGCCGGCTGTTTCCAACGGTGGGGGCCGGAGCAAGGAGCTTTTTGAGCCTCAGGAGGCTCGGCGGCGCACCCGGCTAGCGGGGGCCGCCATGATGGTTTGCACGCGTGTGCACAGTAGTCCCGCATGCGCAGTGAAGTGCGGGAGTTGCGGCGGCCATTCCAAAGTCACGCATGCGCAGTACAATCGTGCACGCAGCCCCAATGTTACAGCACCCTCCACGGGACTACAACTTCCATGAGGCCTAGGGAGGAAAGCCCCAGGTGACCCAGAACAGCCAATAGGGCTCAAGGAATCTCGGCAGTTGGTTTTAGATACATTTCGCGGGCTTGGCAGTTGGCAGTTGGAGCAGGAGTGAACATAGAAGTTCAAAAGGACCCCTATAGCTGCACTCTAAACTGTATGTATATGTTTCTAGAGTAATAAGGTAAAAGATCCCCTATACCAGAAACTAAAAACGAAAACGGCGCAAAATAATAAAGTTTTAATACATGTTGCAATTAAACTATTTTACACTCAAATGGATAAAAAGGGTATGAACTGAACCCCTAAGAGGAGCGATATGAGTCCTTATGAAGGTGCTTAAAGTACTAGTGTACACTTATTATTGTAAAGTGCACCCCATAGGCTCCTGCGCTGATTAGAACATTTAATGCCACTGAATCTGGGTACTTGTGTGGTAAGCCTGTCAGAAGAGGTGTTTGTCAAAGTTTGGCTTTGTAAATCAAAGCACTATAGGTATAGGCTCTAACAAACACTCTCTATATAGTATCCAAATAAAAGGAGTAAATATTTAGGCTCCTGGGACTGTGTCAGTAACGTGGGCATTAGCCCTTCCACATATGTAACTTGAGTGCTGCAGTCTGTGCTATTGGCGGGGAGTAGGTAGTGGTTGGTAGATACCAGCAATAGTACTATATTGATTGCAAAACATAGATGCGTGTACTGCAGACAATATAACCATATATACCACAGTATAATCGCAAATCCCTAATATATTGTTACAGTTAGGGCTCGCTACAGTTAGGTAGGTAACAGTGTAGTACTTGGTTGGTAGATACCAGCACTATGTACTATATCGATTGCAAAACATAGATGCGTGTACTGCAGACAATGTAACCATATATACCACAGTATAATCGCAAATCCCTAATATATTGTTCTTACCTTGTGTTTAATCTCGCCTCCTTCTTCCCCTTCTTCTCCTGCTCCCCCGGTGTAAGGTAGACGGCACGGTGCGTGGAGTCGATAGTTGACTTCATAGTAGTCTGAAACCTAGACCACAAAGCTGGCTATTACAGACTAAATCAAGGCGTCCATGGTTGGCAATTGGGCCAAACCCCCCTTTGAAAAACCATAAAAGCATACAACCCGTAGAAATAGAATGCATACACCCCGTTACATGACATTGCTTAGTCTATTTCTCGTCCTTGCTCTCCCTCCCTTTGCCAGTGATTCTCCTTCTAGGTTTTGACTCAACCGAGACAAATGTGACACTTATACCCGACTAGGCGCCGGCCAAAAGCAGGACATGAGCGATCAAACCCATACGTAAATCAGGGTCGAAGGGACGGAGGGAGCCAAGGACGCGGATTACACAGAGCGAAGGGAGAGGGGAGAGGGGCAAGAGGATCTACGGGAGATCCTCGGCATTTCCCGTAACAGCGAGTGGACGGCGGACACACAGATAAAGGCCAAGAGGAAATAAGAACGTGGAAGCGGAGAGGGAAACTTTTTTCTTTCTGCGTCTTAACGGTTACCCGAAAAGTTCTGGGCTGGGCGGTTGGGAAAAGAGAGAAAGCGTCAACTCTTTCCATCAATCAGGACCGTGTCTCGGAGAAAGATGCGGGTTCCCCTCTTCATCAGGGGGAGGAGTCTGCCTCCGAATATTGGACTGGTATTATAATTATAAGGGGATCTAGGTTCCTATTGGTCCCTTGTATAATTGGTAGTGTTGGTCTAAGAACGTAGCATGTGTAACCCTATCAGACCGGGTTGGTCTATGAACACAAATTGTCACGGACTTAGTATTCGTTTCTTATAACAATACGTAGGGTGGCACTTTGTATATAGCTGATCACCCATATCATTTGTAGAGCATCATAACAGTTATATATTAATGCACTCAATGTTAGAGTGCAGAGTCTTGAATATTATATTGCTGCAGGTAGGAGATAACTCTAATGGTTGAATTGTATAGGTGTCGAGTGTGTTGCCACTTAAGGTGATCCGCCCTAAGGTCAATACGGATCTAGACTTTATTACATACTGTATAACCGTTATCCCAGATGGTGTATCTTTGATAGGCTGAAATAAGTATTAAACAATAGCAATAAATATATATAGATGTTGCTCTCTTTTGGACACCGAGCGTAGAAATGGAGGAGTACATAAAACCCTCGTTGAGTCCCAGGGGGCCTTGTCTGAGGAGATAATCCACCGACACTCCGTGTTTGGAGTAGGATTTTATCCCAATCGCCCCCTCATCGGTCTTTGGTGTACATGTTTCAATTGCTGAGAAAGTCATTGCTTTTGGTTTACCCTCCCGGTGATGCTCCGAGTATGTCTGGCCTAGGGTATCAGTAAGATCCTTACGTTGCCCAGGTGTTCTAAAAAACGCGTACTTTGAAGGTCTGTGGGTCTTACCCAATCCCTCATCCACAGATGCATGTCATTAAATATATGACGCCGCTAGTTTCGCATGTTAATAAGTAATTTATTTGGTAAACGTTGTGCAACTGTTGTCATATATGATTGATGTTCTGCAATGTGGGGACAGGCCTTACATCTCGTACATTTGTAAAAGCCCTTGGGTTTATTTCCTAACCATGTTTTTTTAGGGATGTTTGAAAGTGGCTGCGTACGAGCCGGTCCCTGACGTTTCTGCTACGCCTTGCAGCCCATACTTGGCCTACCTGGAAGTATTTCTTAGAATCAAGCATCTCCAAAAGATTGTGCCGAACTGTTAAAGATGTTTCTCCTCACTTCCTGCATTGCTGCTGTATTTCCCAATAAAAGCGTATGTATTTTCCTCGTTTGGACCTCTGTTCTTTGTACAAGAAGTTTCAGTGCTACTGCTGACATAAGTCCTCTGTTGGTGGCTTTTTTATGACCTTATTGAATAATAAAGCCATCTTTTCCCTTCCTTCCTAAACCTTCGTTTTTGTATTCCAATATCTTTGGGACTGCATTTAAAAAATGCTCAGGGAGGCCAGTTACGTCTCAGACGCCAAAACTGACCAACGCCGGATGTTTATCTACAAATGTGTTTGTGGATGAGGCTTGTGTCCCATTTAGCAGTGAGTTATGGGACGTCGTTTCCTAAAGATTTAGTCGCAAGACTCCCAGTGTCTGTCTTACGAATGGTGATGTCCAGAATGTCTAGTTGTTGCGTACTGGATTGGTAAGTGAATTTGAGGTTGAAAGCATTATTGTTGAGGTGTGCAATGAATTCTACCAGTAGTGCCTTAGTACCATTCCAAAAGAGGAGAATATCATCGATATATCTGACCCATAATTCGACATGTTGTGTGTATCTCTCAGATTCTTCAAGGAAGACAGCAGTCTCTTCCCACCATCCCATTGAGACTAACATCTTTAGGAAACCGACGTCCACTAACTCACTGCTAGGTTACCCTTGCCCCAGTTTGTTGGTTGCTTCAGGGACAGGCCTTAGAGAAGGAGATCTGCCCCTTTAGCTATTTGGTTAAGTAAAGATACACTCTGTGGCGCGCAGCCTGATTTCTGGGACTGGGCTCAGACCCCTCTATATATAAAGACTATCTTCTCAGAGACTCATATATATATAGACTATCTTCACGGAGGCCATGCCAAGCAGCCACTGCGGCCTGCCGGCTGCAGACGGATCCCCACCAAGGTACAGATGTGCAGAGCCGCGGTGATATTATCCAAGCCGGAATTCACCCCACGCGTAGGAGGACATCACATCGGATCAGGCGGATCCAAACCCAGTTGAATAGTGGCACCTGTGGGCTGGAGCCCTGGGCAGGTACCTTTAGTAGTACACTAACACTTAAAGGGATAGCGCTATCTCCAACACATTGAGTGGGTGTGGACATAAAGGGACATCAGGGGAGCGGTGCCCAGCACCCAAGCACTTTGGAGGAGGGAATATTTATGGTGATGTGTGCACCCAGTGCACTTCTATGTGTATGGCTATATGCCTTATTCTGTGTGGTACAGGTACCAAAGTTATTAGTATTAGCAATAGTAAACAGTTCTTAGCATACACTGTGTGCATGTTTTATTATTGTGGTTCCTGTAAGAGGACCATCCCACTAAGGTGGGAGCCCTTACAGGTGGAGGCACTGTGTTCAACGAATGATCAGGTAACCCCAGGCTCCCAGTGGTGGAGGTTCAGGCCTTCTGTGAGCCTATCAGGTAACGCACCACACCCGGTAACACAATTGTATTTCCCCAGATGGTCCCCATCTGCGATAGGGGGGGGGGGCAAAAGATGTTACATTTGGAGGCGCTGCTGAGATCTCAGACCTGGGGTGCTCTATTAAAGTCTAAATTGAGCTGTTGCAGTCACTACTATGTTCTCACCGTCTAAGCAACAAATGCGCGACTGGGTGCTGGAAAGAGACGAGTCCCCCCACCATGTGCTCGCCGTGGGGGATGTGCCAGCAGGCATCACCTCTCAAGAAGTCCTTAATCAGGTCAGATCCCTTCCCGGGTTCACGCAAGCCCACCAAATAGGGCGGAGATGGAACCCCACATACCGCTGGTACATACTCCTTATAGCAACCCGTTCTGAAGTAAGGGACAATATCACCCCTGCTGCCCTACACTTTCCGGGAGCCTTGCCTCCAGGGTGTCCGGTAATTTTCTCAGAATTACCTAGGGCACTGGCGGCCCCCATACTCTATCCCGAAGCCACACCGGGACCCTCCCGCGGCCAAGGGAAATATGACGCGTTACTCTCAGGACAGTCCTTGCTATATTCAGAGCCATTGATACCTAGGGTAATCTTCAGTCCCGGACTCCTCGTGGAGACCCCCCTCCAGACGGGGCCCCCGCCCTCCATGTCCCCTGAAAGACAGACAAGTACCAGACGTCCAACCAGTATACCCTCCCGGGCCCTTAAGTCCTTACAGATGGACCCGGCAACGGGAGGAATCCTACCTCATCTAATAAAAGCTCTGAGCCAGGCCTCTCATTCCCATCAATACCGCAAGCTCAAGATATTCTCCGGGAATAAATCCACGCCGGCGGGTGAGGCAGAATTGGAGGAATGGAAAGACCACACGGAACACGTGCTCCCGGAGTGGACTTGCACTGATACAATAAAACGGCAACGGATTGTCGAGTGCTTACGACTCCCTGCTACGCATATGGTGCAATTTTACGACAGTAAACACCGTAACGCTGACGCGGCAGCCCTGATCCAGGCCCTAACCCGGACATATGGGGTTCCTAAGGACACTGTGTCATTACTGGCTAAATTCTACTCGCTCACGCAAGTCAAAGGAGAAGAAGTGTCAGAGTTTCTCCGTCGGGTCCAGTTGGCTCTATGGCCTCTGGTAAAGAAGGAGGTTATTCCGGCAGCCCAAGCTGATGGCATGCGAGTCCAGCAACTTCTGCAGGGCGCCCTGCCCATGCATCCGGTGGCGATACGAGTCAGCTGTACTCTCTCTCCAGATCAGCCTCTAGATTTCGAAGAGTTGATGGATAAAGTACTCGCTCACGAAGGTAATCTGCGGTTGCACCGGCCAAAGCTACCGAGTGACTACACGAAACGAGAAAAGTCCGCTACTTCGGCCAAAGGACCTCCTCAAGATGAACTGAAAAGAGCAGCGACCTCAAAGGCCAAAGAGATCGAAGGTGAGGATTCCCCTGCTCATAAAACTCCTATTGCTGCACTACACTTTCCTAAGAGGGAGTCGGTGGCATCCAGGACTGGGACCTCTCCGGGGGGTCAAGCTTGCTTCAGATGCGGCCAAGAAGGGCACTTCGCTAAGACTTGCACAGGGACCAGAAAGGTCAGGACCGACCCACCCAAAGCCATGACCTGCACGGCACAGACTGAAAAAAACCCTTCTTCATCCGAGGGCTCCACCCCGCCGAGCAGTGGAGAAGCCGTAACCACGGACGCCTACATTCGGGTGGGACCAGCTGCTCTTATAAACATCCTTGTGGAAGGCATTTACGCAACTGCATTGTTGGACACCGGATCTCAGGTGACCATTGTGTATCGCTCGTTCTATGATCAACATCTGAGTCACCTGCCATTGCAAAATGCGGACGCAATGAAACTCTGGGGACTTAGTCAGGAGGCCTACCCCATTGACGGCATGGTGAAACTTCGGCTAGCCATACTACATTTGAACACTGGCAAGTCCCATCCAATGGAAGTGGAGGTGCTAATATGCCCCAAACCTCAGGAGCATCCCAGTGCCCCAATTATCTTGGGAACAAATACCGATGTGGTACGGGCAGTGTTCCGAGCATACTTGAAAGAGTCTTGTGAATTACCCCTCGCGGCTCTACCCATACAACCCAGTATGACGGTAGACGAGTCGCCGAGTCCGGATGAAGTAGAATACGGCGACTTATTCAATACTCACAATGGAGTGACCATGATTCCCCCAGGGGGAGTAGAAGTTATGTGGGCGTAATGCTGCTATCCAGAATGAGACGAGGCCGATCAGCTCTTCTCCTTAGAGAGTGCGCCCGATGAGGATGCCTATCGTGGGTTACCGACTTGTGCCTCAGATCCGAGAGTGGAAGGGCGAAATGCCTCTGAACGTCAAGGTATATGTTCACAACACCTCTCCCTATCCCATGCCCTTAGACTATGGGCAACGATTGGGATGGATATACGCGGTTAGCTCTGTCGATATGATGTCCGCCCAAGTAGGTGAAGCAGCCTCCATGGAGCAGCCCACGGAAATGGCCTTTGACTTTGGGGAATCCGCCTTGTCCACGGCATGGAGGGCACGGCTGACTGCCAAGTTGGAAGAGTGGAAGGACGTATTTTCCACGAGTGACATGGATGTGGGCTGTAGCCGAAATGCCCAACACACTATCCGGCTAAGTGACACCACTCCGTTCTGAGAAAGATCTTGTCGTATTGCCCCTCGAGACGTGGAGGATGTGCGAAACGTGTTACGAGAGATGGAAGCAGCAGGCATTGTGACTGAATCCCGTAGTCCATACGCCTTGCCGATCGTGGTGGTGCGAAAGAAGAATGGGTCAGTGTGATTGTGTGTCGACTACCGGACCCTGAACAATCGTACCATTCCTGATCAGTACTCACTGCCCCGAATTGAAGAAATTCTCAATGCCCTGTCGGGAAGTCAGTGGTTCAGTGTCTTGGACTTGAGGTCTGGGTACTAACAGGTGCCTATGAGTGCAGACGACCAAGAGAAGACGGCTTTCGTATGCCCCCTTGGCTTCTATTATTTCACTCGCATGCCTCAAGGTATTTGCGGAGCCCCAGCAACGTTCCAACGGTTGATGGAAAAGACAATCGTGGGCACACGAACCCCCGAGAATGCCTCGTTTATCTGGATGACATCATTGTTTTCAGCAAGTCGTTGGAGGAGCATGAAACGCGACTCATGAAGGTGTTGGATCGACTGGGGCAAGAAGGCCTGAAGTTATCCTTGGATAAATGTTGATTCTGCCGTACCTCAGTGACCTACGTGGGACATATAGTATCCGCTGAGGGGATAGCCACGGATCCCGACAAAATTGAATCCATGATGGAATGGCCAAGACCCGGAAACGTCATGCAGCTACGCTCCTTCCTAGGATTCTGCGGATACTACCGGCGGTTTGTAGAAGGGTATTCCAGTAGAACTAAGGTTCTTAACAATCTTCTCAAAATATACCCAGAAGATACGGGCTGACCTGCTACATGGGTGCGAGCGCCGTTCGATGACAAGTGGAGAGATACCTGTGAACAAGCATTCCTTGATCTGAAGAAATGTTTAACAGAGACACCCGTTTTTGCGTACGCCGATCCTGAACTACCCTGCGTCCTTCATGTGGATGCAGGCCTCAACGGGCTTGGAGCTGTACTCCATCAGAAATATCCGGCCGGTCTCCGACCAGTGGCCTATGTCAGCCGCAGTTTAACTCCCAGCGAACAGAACTATCCCGTACATAAGCTGGAATTCCTTGCCCTCAAATTGGCGATTGTGGATAAAATCCATTGACATACATAACGACCACCGCCAAACTGGACGCTGCAGGCCATCGATGGTTAGCATCCCTCGCAAACTACAGATTAACCTTGAAGTACAAGCCTGGGCCGCTAAACATTGGAGCTGATGCCCTATCTAGAAGGCCCGGACTAGGGGCCACCCCGGATGAGGACATTTGGGAAGAAATTCCTGGGCCAGGAATGCGAGCTATGTGCAACACAGAAGCTATAGTGGGGAATAATGTGGCCTTCTCTGAATTACGTGTCGTGGATTCATTGGCATGCCAATCCAAGGCTCTACTTGCTGCCTACTGTGATCCCGATGGGCTGAACGTCACCCCTGATAAAATTATCTCGTGGAAAGATATGATACAATACCAAATAAGGGACTCAGTAGTGGACCTTATCCGCCAAGCCGTGCAGAAAAACAAACTGGATTTGCTGAAGCGTGCTCCCAGCGACCTGGTGGCGATTCTCATGCGGGAAGCTGACAAATTCCAGCTGGACAACGGTCTACTCTATCAGGTGGTACAGTACCATGACCATCCCGAAAGGAAACAATTGGTCCTACCCAGAAATCTGCAATATCTGGTCCTGAAAGCCTTACACGATGAACATGGCCATCTTGGTGTAGAAAAGACTTTTGGGTTGGTGCATGATCGGTTATTCTGGCCACGGATGCGTGAATCAGTGGAGCGACACTGTCGTCGGTGCTCCCGATGTTTCCAGCGCAAGACCCTCCCTAACAGAGCCGCCCCCATAGCTCATCTGAAAAGCTCAGGTCCCATGGACATGGTGTGCATGGACTTCCTGTGTATTGAACCTGATACCCGAGGCATCAGTAATGTGTTGGTCATCACTGATCATTATACTCGCTATGCTCAGGCCTTCCCCACCAAAGACCAGAAGGCCATCACGGTAGCTAAAGTCCTATGGGAACGATACTTTATTCATTACGAGTTGCCAAACCGTCTGCACTCGGATCAAGGTCGGGACTTCGAAAGCAACATCATTAAAGAACTGCTTAAGCTACTAACCATTTCTAAGTCTCGAACCACACCATACCACCCAGAGGGGACGCCTTACCGGAGAGATTCAACCGAACTCTCCTGGACATGCTCGGCACGTTAAAAGGATCTTAGAAGAGAGAATGGAGCAAACATGTGGAATCTTTGGTGCATGCCTACAATTGCACCCGCCATGAGTCCACAGGGTTCACTCCTTATTTGTTGATGCTCGGGCGAGAAGCGAGACTTCCGGTGGATATACGTCTGCGGGTATCTACCGATGTGGTACCCAACATGACGCACTTCTGATACGTACAAAGGCTACAAGACAGTCTGCAAAACGCCTACCAGTTAGCCGAGAAAGCCTCTGCTCGTTTGAACGCTGATAACAAAAGACGTTATGATCATAAGGTCCACCATCGGGAGATTCGTCCTGGCGATGCCGTTCTACTCCGAAACCTAGGAGTCCCCGGCAAACACAAACTGGCTGATCGCTGGCGTGACGGAGTCTATGAAGTCGAATCACAAATGCCAGGGCTCCCAGTATATCGTATAAAAGACAGCGATGGCCGGGTAAAAAGCTGGCATCGAAATCACCTCCTCCTTATTCCACAAATGGAGGAAGGAGATACAGAGATACTGGCTACATCATTAGATGGAGAGTTAGAACCAGTAGAAGCTAATTAAGGAAACTAGTCCGGTCAGAATGGAGAGCCCCTCTCAAAGGGAACCCCAACACTCCGCGGTACCTCCCGGCGGAGCT